>JAJEJO010053199.1:67102-87907 GCA_020662805.1 Glaucomys volans | reverse complement strand
GGCCACATCTGCATGCTGTGGGCAGGCAAAAGTTTTGCTCCTTTGCTCCAAGCTGGGACAGGCTTCAGGGTACCCCTTGCACTCCAGGTCTCCCTGTGGGTCAGGCTGAAGTTAGACCTGAACCTACATCCTCACTTAACTTTTCCCTTTTACATCTCTCCCCTCCTTATTTCATTACAGCTTCCCTGAGAGTCCTCCCCTTCAGAGTGCCCTCCGTACTGCAAATGGAACAAAACAACAAAAAGACCTTCTTCTTGGAGGCTTTCTGAGATGAACAGACATGACTCAAGAAAACCTTAGGCCACACAGAAGGAAGTCTTTACAGGACTAGATGAGTTGTCTCTTCAAGACACCTTAGAGACTGAGGATTTTAGGAGGTGGGAGTTATTGCTCCTGCTTGTCACATCCTTGGGGGTAGGGGTGGGTGGAAGGACAAGCTCTATAATTGCTTTGGCTCAGTGGCTTGTCAGGGCTGACCTAGATATGCTGGTTGTTGCCAGGAAACCTGTGAGGGGAAGTACACACATTCATGTGCACATCTCACGTATGTATCTGGTTCGGGAATCCAGGAAGGCCTTGTTCACTTGGACCTTGACCTGACTCACAGCATCAGAGATGAAGTAGTTCTGGTGGTCCGAGCTTGGGGGGTGGGGAAGGAAGGAAGAAGCAGGGCATCAACATCACTCATTGGAGTACGGTTTGTTTCTCTCTCCCTCTTTCTCAGTCATTATCCCCAACTATCAAATCTGAGCAGTCAGAAGACCCTTTAAGGGAAAAAAGCACAGAATGGGAAGAGTACTTTCTAATCTTCAACAAGATGTCAAAATTACTCTTCCAAATTCCTCTTGAACACCCAGTGATGAGATATTGAGTATGTGGTGTGATCACTCAAGTTGTCTTGGGCTACCAGGCTCTGGGGATTTTTTCTGGCTTCTGGGGAGATGGTCCCATGGACCCTTAAGCAAGTCCATCAAAAAATTGACTGAACTGACATGGTGATGCACACCTGTAATCCCAGTGACTTGGGAAGCTGAAGCATTAGGATTTCAAGTTCAAAGCCAGCCTCAGCAATTTAGTGAGACCTTAAGCAACTCCACAAGACTCTGTCTCAAAAGAAAAAACAAAAAGGGGGGGGAGATGTGGCCCAGTATTAAAGGGTCCCTGGGTTAAAACCTGGTATAAAAAAAAAAAAAAAAAAGGGTTTTTTTTGACTGATTACCAGGACCCTGAAGTAGAGAAGGGAATGGAGGAGTGCCCCTGGGTTCAATCCCCAGTACCAAAAAAATAAAAAAGAAAGAAAGAAATCTACCCTTTCAGGCAAAGATGGTGGTTTGGAAGTAAGAGGTTTGGTTGACTTTCAGGAGAAAAAAGTGTGATAAAAAAGAAAACAAACCACAGCATAAAATTGACTAACTCTGAACCTAAAGCACCAGAGTAAAAATTTGGCATCTTAGCTATTCAGGACAGTACAGATATCTAGAATATTTATTTATTTATTTATTTATGGTACTGGATTGAACCCAGGGCCTCATGCATGCTAGGTAAGTGTTCTACTACTGAGCTTCATCCCAACCCTTTCCAATTTTAATTTGAGACTGTTCTGCTAAGTTGCCCAGGCTAACCTCAAATTTGCAGTCCCCTGCCTCAGCATCCAGAGTAGCTGGGATTATAGGTGTGCACTACTGCACTTGGCTAGAACCTTTTCGTTTTGCAAAACTGAAATTCTACCCATTAAAACCAACTCCCATTCTGCCCCTGCCTGAGTCCCTAGCAACCACATTATCATGGAAAGAGGACTGATAGGTATGCAAGCATTCATTATATTATTCTTTGAATGACATGAATTATGATCATGAAAAATGGACTCATCAGAGATAGACAGAAGAAGAAAAAATATCACAGCTGAAACATGAAATTCGAGAAATCTGAGCAGGAAACAAAATTGAGATACTTGTTTCTGCTCTCCTTTCCTTTCAGACATTTTTCATGCTTTTGTCATTGGAAATGAGGAAGGGAGGCATTTTCCAGCGAGGGAGGGAGGAATTCAAAGTCAAAGCTGAATTATGTTTTATGTTTTGCCCAAAGTTCCTAACTGGTATGAAGGGAGGGTGTGGAACAGAAAGCAGAACCAGGCAATTTGGGATCATGCCACTGAAAAGGGGTGTGTAGAAAAGTCATGGAAAGACATTGTCTGTGGTCAAAACCAAGCAGGGCAAAGGGCAGGGGCCAAGGGGTTTCAGAGTATCTAAGGCCAACAGAGGCTTCTGTGATGTTTGGATGTTTACCCACATTCTTATCCTCAAGGTTGAGGCAGAAAGCTTTTCTCAAGTCCCTCAGTTTTTAGCAAACCCTGGAGCCTTTCCAGTGCCCCAGCCTCTGCACCTTAATCGCCAGACTGGTCCATGGTCCCGTGACTCTACTTATGCAATGTCCTCCATGCCCCATAAACTCTGGTCATTCTTTAAAACCCACGCAAAATGCCTCTGTGAAGTTTACCAGATTTCTCCCAACAAAGTTAGGCCATTCTTGTTTCTGTCCCTTCTTGATACTTTCTCTTATACTACTGTTTTCATGCCTGTCCATCGCAGACCATAGCTCCTTAAGGCAATGTCATGTTTATTTCCTTTTTTCCAGTGCCTAAGCACAGTATATGCACATAAGGGTTGGGTGTGTGCTGAATGCATGACAGAGCAGAGAAGTTTTACATCTGGACATTGCCAGGAGAGAGTGGCTTCTCCCTCTCTAGTGTGTCTCAGAATCACCTGGGGATCTTGATAAATACAGATTCTGCTCTTCAGCAAGCTCTCAGGTGATGCTGCTGGTCTGCAGACTACACTCCGAGAACCGTGCCTTTCGGAGTTTAGCTCCCAGACTTACTGAGCATTCACCAAAGAGACTGGAGAAAGGCTTGAGAAGATAAGGAACTGGTGGTATTCTTTTTTGTGAATGGTAAGAACTCTGTTGAAGGTGCCGAATGAGCAATAGGAAAGTCAACACATATCTACTTGCCTCCCCACCAGGACACTATTTGATCTTTTATGCAGCTCCAGAATCAAGACGAGGTTGAAGAGGAGATAGCTGGGATATTATGATGCATGTTTTTTGGTTTTCATCTGCAGTTCCTGGCTCAAAATGCCCTCCCTAGGTTAGGCCATATTAGAACTTACTAGAACATACGAGAACATACTAGAACTTCTCTTCCCCAAGATAAGTCACAGAAGCTCTGAACTCCTCTCTTTTTGTCTTAGAGCTGGTGATAATAAAATTCTTCAACCTGCTTTGTCTGATAGATAACAGTCCCATTTCAGAAGGGGTCCTGCTCCCTGTTTGGGAGGGAGGAATGCTGCACAGAGAGGCCAAAAGAATCTGGACAGGCTTGCTGGGTTTACCCACTCAGTCTATCAGCATTAGATCCATGTGGTTGTCAGGGTTTCTGTCATACTTATCTAATAAAATAGCCATGAAAAACCCAAAAGGACAGAATTAAGAGAGTTGCCAGTAGTTGAACCCATGGAGGTTCCTGGAAGGTGGCATGCCCAGAGAGGACATGGAAATTCCATGTTTCTTTCCTTATACCTTGTCCTGTTGCACCTCTGCATCTGTATTCCATCTAATATCTTTTTTCATAAATTGGTAAACACAAATGATTGTTTCCCTGAGTTTTGTGACAAATCTTAGTAAATTAATCAAACCTGAGGAAGGTGTTATGGGAACTGATTTATAGGTTTATGGTTGGCACATGGAGCAGCAAGAGGTGGGTCCTGGGGCTGAGCCCTCAACCTGTGAGATCTGATGCTATCCAGGTAGAGAGTGTCAGATCTGAATGGGATTAAAGGGTATCCAGCTGGTATCTGGTCAGCTTGCTTGGTCAGTGGAGAAAACCCCCACACACCTGGGTGTCAGAAACAATAGAAGAAACTGAATTTGAGTTTGAATTTGTTTTCCTTCTCTATCTCAGTGCTCTCATCAAGCCCTTTAGAGAAGAAGCAATCTTCTACTTCAGTTGAAAGCGTTGGCTACATCCTGAATGCATCCCAATGCATAAAAAGCAGGGTTAAAGTGAATCCCAACTATTACTGCTACAGATCCTGCACCTGATTGAGCGTCAGGTATCCTCGATCATTTAAGGCACTGGGACTAGATAGTCAGGGCTAATTAGATGTTCAGATTTTCTGCAGATCATAGGCATGAGATGCTATAGATAAGATGAAGATCTGCAAGCCCCGATTTAGGGATCCCCTTCAAACTCTGCAGAATTTCTACCATAGTGAAGGGTTGTATTATTTTACACTCATCTCAAGATCACCACCTGGAGCACCATTCTGTTACTATGCCCCCAACTTCCTGGGTGATCCTGCACACCTGTGTTAAGCCTCAGTTCCTAAGCAGGATGGATTCTAGGAGGTCCATCGTATCTTCTAACCCTGAGAGTTTATGATTTGATGACTTAGTTTTCAGGAGCAGAAAAACTTCCACGTCCTGCAGTGCATTTAGTTACATTTTCTCTCACATCACACAGGGATGACCTGCCATATGATGGCCAAATCTGGCATTTAAAAAAAAAGAGCCCCAGGAAAACAAACCTAAATTCTGTACTAAGCTTTCTGAGAAGTGAAGGAATTTCATCATCAGCTTTGCAGGAACCAAGAAAGATTAATGTTAATGAGTCTTACCTGCCAGTGCGTTGGCCTCCTGTGGCAGCCAGGAGAGTTGCTGTGCTTGGAAGAGCTGTCTTTAATACCTTTTTGCAAAAATTTATTTCTGGGAAAGGCCCAGAAGGAAAGATTTTGAGTGGCTGAGGTGGCTGGAAGGAGATACTCAGGGTGGACAGGAGACACCCTGTGACCCAGGCAGGTGCATGAGGAAAGTTCAGAATGGTAAGGATTGGCGGGTGCAATATTTCTGACTCTGAGTGAAGCAAATCCTCTTCCCATTTTTCAGCTTAAATATACCTGGTGTAGTCGGGGAAGGCAAAACTCCGAGACCCCCGCATGCTTCTCTCTTAACCCCTAGGGTTCTGAATAGTTCTTTAAATTGAGAATAATTAAATGGTTCTCGTTTCCCATTCATTTTTTTTTTCACAGCTCTTTGATTCCTCCTTTGCCTTTCATCCCGTCCATTGTAGAATCAATGGATTTAAAGTGATTAAAAACATTAACTTTCAATGGCCAAAATTTTAGACTACTGATATTTCAGAAGAAGCCACTGCAGAGGTGAGAAGAGCCCTAGGGTTGTTATAGGGCTGGTGAGTTTCATTCCATACCTCTGTCACTGGATGGCTCTGGACAAATCACTTCACCTTCTGATGTCTGAAATTTTCTAGTAGTGGGTGGTTTAGATGAGTATTATGATTGGGATTCTGACTTCATGCCTTCTCAGGTTGCCCCATTAAAAAATGCCAGCATCCTGGAAGTTAATGATCTAAGGCTCAGGTATTAATGTTATATGCCTTCTACCTCAATGGCTTTGAAAATTCAAGTTCTTCAGAGCCACACAAAAGGGAAACAGGAAGAGTCAAAGAAAACAAAATTTTGTGAAAGTGTATTTTACAGATAGACATTTTAAAACATAAGCTTCTTTATGAAATCATACTTTGAAGTGGAAATACTCTGGGAGTCTAGATATTCAGAAACTTGTCCACCTGAACCCATACCCTCTGGCTTACCTTTTAAAAATGTGATATCCCTTTTCCAGTAGATGTGCTGTCTAAAGATGGTTTCTCTTGTGATGAGCTGGGCACCTCAGAAGGCCCCCATCCAGGGAAGGTGAATGACACTTGAGACTCTTCTTGTTTTTTTTTTAAATACGTTTCAGTTCCTCGGACAGGCGCTGTTTATCTAATCATTCCCTGAATGTTGGAGTCTTGCTTCTGGGTTTCATACTTAGTGTTCAGGAAGCAACGTCTTTAGATGACTTGGGTTTGTTTGCCTGGTTGATTGGTTTTGATGGTGTTTGGAATCTCACCCAGAGCCTGACACATGTTAGGCACGTGCTCTCCCACTAAGCTGTATCCCCTGCCCCTAGAGGGATCTCAGTCTGGTTGGGTCTGGATTATTTCAATGTGGAACTTCCTTCTAGAAGATCCCATGAAATAACACTGCTTCCTGTGTGCAATGTATTATGAGCTACCAGAGTTAGGGTAATAGCAAAATGCAGGCCTATGTCTGGGTCTTTATTATGTTATGACATCATGTGGTATGTTCTAGCTTTGACTTTTATATAATCCTCAGGATGGAGCAGGTCAGCTCCAGCCTACCATGGTCCATCCTTTGATCTTGGCATGAAGTAAACTACTGGACATGTTGCTGTCTTATGTTTATTTGTATTTTCATTAATGTGCTCACATGACATTGATGACATGTTTTTATAGGCTTATCTCAGTCTAGTCAAATCTATATAGCACAGGTAGATGTCTTCCCATTAGGGAATGGTAAATTAATCTGAGAAATGGAGATTGGGAGACAGAATGTCCAGGAGAAAACTAAAGAAGTCAGCAACTTCTCCTAAGGCAGCACAAAGATTCCAAGCTATTTTAGCAATAGCAGCAGTGGTGGCAATGGAGGGTGCCCAGTGAAGATAAGGTACACACACATAACATACGCCCAAGACTGTACACATACACAAACACACACACATACACACACATTCACACACAATTTCCAGAAAATCTGACATGGTTGGCTCACCTCTGTTGCCTTCCAGAATTAGAATACTGCATGCTATACATACAACCTTTGGCTGATCAAGGAGGGACACTCATGGTCATTGACAGAGTAACCAATCTGTTTGCTTGACGTGATCATAGCATTCCACATTGGGCCATGGCCTCCTAGCCATTCCCACCATGGCAGGTGCCATCTCCCTTGGAAGCCCAGCCAGTCTCTTCCTTAGCTGCCTGTTTTTTACCCCTTTCCCATTGACTTGGCAGTTATTCATCACTGGGCAGGTTATTTTTTTCTTTCTGGGCTAAAATGCATTTCCTTTTGTTGGTTTCCTAGAATACCAAACAAATAGACTTCTTGTCCTGCCTATGGCTCCATATACCAACATACCCTCTTTGGAACTCATCTACTGGTTCAACCTACCCCAGAGAATGGAGAAACCCAGCTATTGTAGCTTAATGCCATCCCTGGCCCCTGGAGGGGTAAGCTGATGACAAAGCTTCTCTGAATGACAGCTCTAAGCAATGCAGGGTCTGGAGAGGGATGGGGACCCTTCTAGGCAGCCTCCTTCAGAGTGAGGAAGGATTCATGGATAAGAAAAATGAATGTCTGAGAGTGGATTGTGTGTTTCCTTCAGGACACAGGGAGAGGCTCTACTATTTTGCCAAGTATTTTTTTTTACCAGGAGGATTGATCAGATATCAGGTGGCTTCTGAGATTGGCATAGCATAAGGGTTTTGAGGGACAAACCTCGTGTCAATGAGTTTTTCCAATTAGCCGTATCATATTGGGACTGAAGAGCTTGTCTCATCGAGGTACTCCATGGCAACCAGCTTGGTGGGCAGGAGGGGGACTTCCCAAGAACCACCCTCTTGGGTGGGTAGAATGTTGTCCCTCCCTGCTGTTCATTAATGGAAAATTTCTTTTTCCAGTCAAGGCCATTCTCCCTTTTCCCATCAGTGCTCTGCTTCTCATTTCTTTCTCTTTTCCTCTTTGCCTTAAATATTCATTAAGCACTCAATATTATGTACTTCCTATTTTTTTCTTACTTCCATGCCTCTTTTTTCCCAATTAGCTTACAAATTATGAATTTTAATAAGTTTGCTTCAAACGAAAAAGGTGTCAGATCTGTTCCCTGTCTTGGCAGGGTAATGTAGAGATATGGCTGGGGAAAGTGACAGATCTCCCAGCTCATCCAAGACAGCTCAGCCCAAAATAAATCCTGAAATGGCTGGGCTCGAGATGGGGTGATAAGCAAACTAATCAAATAAGTCACAAATAAATTTAGGATTTTAAACCAAAACCTATCTAGAATTATTATTGCTACTCTCTAAGGAGTCCGATGAAGTATGCTTTGTGGTAAATCCACAGAGAAAATGTCACTTCAATAAAATGCCCTGTTTCTCAAGCTAGTTCATGTGTGTACACTGTCTCCCAGAGATATGACACTGAGCAACTAGTAGAAAGGCAGAGAGCACTGAATTATTAAGGCTCCACAAGCCAGGTTCTAGCCCTAGCTTGCTGTTCACTGGCAGGAAGTCACCCCTCATTCAGAGGCCTCACTCTCCTTATCTATGAAAAGATGTGGGTCCACTCAATAATCATGGTGGTTCTCTTGGGCTCCAGTGGATGGAATTCTCTCTTGAACCACCACCTAGATCTCTGAGGTCCTAGCACCAGTCTACCTCTGTTCCGTTGTGCAATCTTGTACATGTCACACATCCTCTACACAAAAGGAATCAGAATCCTGTTCTTACTGTTAGGATATACTGGGATTGATAAGAGGACAGTTTCCCCAAAGACCATTCTTCTTGATTCCAAGCACAGCCAGAAACAGAAGAACAGAAGGAATCTTGTTGAGATAGAGGAAGAAAAATTCATGTGTAGTCATTATCTCAGTCACTCAAATTGGAAACCCCAGGATGATCCTGGATTCTCCAATCTTCTTTTTCCTTTCCTCTTCCTCACATCACTCCAGTCACCAAGTGCTGCCCATTTGTCCTGCATAAATCTCTTGCCTTAGCTGCTTCACCTTTCCCTTATTCTGATTCTGCTCAGAATCATCTCCAACTCACTCCAATGCCATTCCCTCCCTGCCAGTCCCCATTTCCACCCCATACCCACTCTACACTAAAGTTTTTGGTACACAGCCTTCTACTACCCACAGGACAAATCTCCAGTTTTAGCCAGAAACTTCTATACTGCCTAAGCTCCTATCTAGTCTGTCACATGTCACTCTTCATTTCAACCAAACCAGCCTGTCCATTTGCCCTGACATGCCACACGCAATCCTACATCTGTGTCTCTCCCTCTGCCATCCCTCATGCCTGGATCATTCTCTTCCTTCTTGTTCAAGTCTAATATCTAGCTCAAGTGCTTGTTTCTACAAATCCTGTTTGCCAAGTTCCAGATTGCATAGTACATTGGTTTTCTTTCTCTCTCCTTTGCTCTTCTTCTTTATCTACTGTGTGTCTTTCCTCCTGCCCAAATTAGATAAGAAAATCCACAGGAGCTCTAAATTGTGTTGGGCAATCAATGATGCTTGTTTTGATGATCAAGATGATACTGGTGTAACCTAGTCGTTCAAGTCTTGACTGTCAGTTCTAAGGCTTGTCCCAGAAACCATTTTCTAACTTGATTGAGACATTGTGGCTTTTTGAAGTATAACTAGAAAGTATAATCTCTGCATTTTTCTCTTCTCTCTTCATGTTTTCCCTGACTTAGAGTCTCCCTGGCCCATCAAACTGGGAGACAGCCCCGTGATCATGAAGAACATCTGAATCTTGCTTCACTTACTGTTGGGAGAAAATAGTATCTAGAGCCCCATTTATCAATCTTAAGAGGACCTTCAGTACCTGTTCCCTAGATGCCCAAAGAATCATTCAGAAGGAACAGAACCCATGTGCCCCCAGTCTTGGACAGTTGCATTCTTAGATCTCTGCCAGATGGAGGCTGGAGTCCTGAATGGACATCCCTGGGAAGGTTTCCTGCTCCCCTGCTGATTAACCCATGAGGGTAACACTAGGGTCTGTGCTTACCAGGACCAACTATGAAGAGTTGAGTTCTCTCTCCTTTCCTGGGGCTCCACAGGAGTGATGTGGAGAGCACTAGGGTAAAAGATGCTGTGGAAGAGAGTGGTCAAGACTGAAAAAGGATGAGATGCTGTAATGGAATTCCTTCTGCTCTGGTGGGAACCTGGGGAGGGGGAAGTGGTTATTTGCCTCTATTTTTTCTCACAGTGCTAAGAAGGGGGACAGAGACCAGGGGAGGGCAGGGGAGGAAGCTTTACCGTGCTGCTCTTTTGTCCCTTGCTTAATGAATACCATAAGCATGCACTGGGGAAGGTCCTCCTACTCAGCAAGCAACAGGGTGGGGACAGTGATTTCAAACATGGCCCCTCCTCTTCCAGGAACAGAAGAGAACTGTAACCATGTTCCTTTGGAGAAGGCTGCCATTCTAAAATTTCTTTACTATATCATATTTTTGAAAGAAAAAATTATTTTAGAACAGTTTTAGATTTACAATATTATTCAAAAGCAGAGTTCAACCGGGCGTGGTGGCACATGCCTGTAATCCCAGTGGCTCAGGAGGCTAAGGGAGGAGGATCACGAGTTCAAAGTCAGCCTCAGCAACTTAGTGAGGCCCTAAGCAACTCAGTGAGACCCTGTCTCTAAATAAAACACAAAATAGGGCTGGGGATGTGGTTTAGTGGCCGAGTGCCCCTGAGTTCAATCCCTGGTCCCCCCCCCCTCAAAAAAGCAGAGTTCCCACATATCTCACTCCCAGTTTCCATTATCATTAGCATCTCACATTAATATGGTACAATTATCACAATTAATGAACCAACAGTGCTACATTATTCACTGAAATGTCAATATCTCACATTTTAACTTAAAAAAATCCTTGTTTGGGGACCCCTTTAGAACTTTTCTGTTTGGTTTCATACAAAAATTTAAAATTGCACTGAGCTAAAATATATGTTTGGGGAATATGAACTATGTTTAGCCTATGCTTTGTGCTCTCTGGGTCAGAACTGCAGTCCCCAGGGGAGGTGTCCAACCAGACTGGATAGCAGGAGCTGCTGAGCTCAGACTGGGTTCAGGAAAAAGTCTCACAGGTCCCTGTCAACCCTGCTTCATTGCTATGGAAGCCCAGGAGAATCGCTCCATCTCTGAGACTTGGCATCTTCCTCTAGTAAGCGGAATAACACCAGCCTGCATCCTAGGGTGCTGTGAGGATAGGCTGAGATACACATGCAGGCATGTAAAGTGTGATTCACATGTAAGAAATTTTTATCAAGATGATTTGTGAGTCATGGGAAGTGAGCAGCTACTTCAGCATGAGCTGAAGATGTGAGATGTCACATATTTGCTCTCAGCCTCATCTGACTCTCCACTTTACATCCTGATGAGGGTCGGAAGCTGAAACTAAGAAAGGAAATGGCTGAAACCTCATATCCTCATTGCTGGGTTGCATGTCACAGATAATGGAGACAGAAATGGAAGGTTTGTTTTTTACTTTCTGCTGCTGGATTTTCTGTCTGTTCTGATGACTTGTGGCTCCCCTATGGTAGGCTTGGGGCTGATTGATGAGGATCCCCCTGTGCCCTGGAGGGCCAGATCTAGGTTTCCTGTCTTGGGCCTGTGGGTGCGATGCACACCATCACCAGTCTCAGCACAGCAGCTGACTCAGCCAGGATTTCTGCTCTTGGACTCAGGAGCCCATGCTAGTTGCTCCCACTTCTCAGAAGTCCTTGTGGACCTGTTGCTGCACCGTTGGTGATACCCAATCTGAGAATAAAGCCCAGAGAACGTCTCAGCCTTACATCTGAACACCAGTCCTCGCTGCTTATAGTCACCAGTTTTCTGTTTTTTCTTCTTGATGAAGACTTTATGAGTTTATCTTAATCTAAGAACCCAGGCTCCTAGAGTTAATGGCCTCACTGTTAACTTCCCCTGTCCTAACCTTGGAATTTTGCCCTGAGTCCCAGCCCAGTGCCCAGAGCACTCCTGCTACTGATAATTTAATTTAGTTCAGTACAACTCAAATAATTATGCATTGAGTAATTGTTTGGGTAACCTGAGGATACAAAGATAGATTGAACCTTGTTCTTTCTCTTAGAAAGTTCACTGGTTAGTGGAGCAGAAAGACATAAAAGACAATTGTTTAGTTATTGGACCAATGCCTGCCACATGCTGGGAATTTAAGTTCTGGGGACGTCTTGCAACTAAAGATAGACAGGATTTCTGCCTTCATGGAGCTTAGAGTTGACAGTAATCTTTAAAAAAACATATGTACATTGTATAACTATGAACCGTAAGAATGCTGGGAAATCAGGGTACATAAAATCTGAGGACATAAAACAAGGGGCCTAACATAGCCGGAGCTGGGGAGACTGCACTGGGCAAGGGGCATTTGAGATAAGAAAGGAAAGTAAGATTAAGTGGGAAAGTCAGAGCGAAGGAAGAATAACAATCAGGAGAGACACGATGTGCTTGCACTGTGATGGAAACACCCTTGTGGGTTGGGAGGACCCTGGAGGCTCCCTTACCTGGACTGGATCGAGAGTGGGCAGATGACTCCGATGCAGTCTGCCTATACACCTATTTTTGTCCCTTTGTCCTGTGCCCACCAGCCAGGGCACATCTTATGGGTTCTGCTGTATGTTTGCATCTTTCCAAGCTACCCCCTGAAGTCCAACATGGTCCTCACTGGATTTCACATCTTACTAATTCAAATGGCTCTTCTCCTAAGTTCCGCTGCAGAGCAGAAGTCCAGCTTCCCCCTTCAGTCCCAGGTTTAGGAACCTGGCCCCAACTCGCCTCCATGAACCCTTCCATATGTGGCCACTTTGGAAGAGAGAATAATGATGATGAGCGGGTAAAGAAACAAAGCAAAACAAGAATTTCTCAAACTTTTCTGTGATTCTGCAGCATTAGACTCGACAGATCTGAATTCTCTGCTCACCGCTGCCCCAGGAGCAAGAGACCATGACTCTTACAAGCTCACTTTGGATGATTTCCGTTTGTGAGATGTTTTTAATATGTCATATAACCCTAGGTTTCCTTGCTATTTTTTTTCCTGTGAAAAAAATCTTCAAGAAACCCAGTGTGAAAGTTCCTTTTTTAAACATGATTATGTTGCATTACCAAGGGCTGATGGAGCTCGAAAAATCATTAATTTAGCTATTTTGAGAGTACAATGTAAATCTGATCTTCAAAAGGATAGAAAAGGCCAATTCTCTGAAAAAGGGGTCTAGGAGTCATAAATAACAAGGATATGTTTTGAACATGGTGCTATTCATAAAATACAGTAGGAGAAATTTAGTCAGCCTGGCTTTGCCCCATCCTGATTGATACTTGTCAAATTCTTAAGAAAAGGAAGCCTAGAGTTTATAATAAATTGGGGAAGCCTGGGGCTCTGTGGTTCTCAAATGCTGAGTCTGAATTAGTAGAAAGTTTATTAAAAATATAGGTGTCCATACCCTGCTCTTAATCTATGGAATTAAAATCTCTGGCATTGGAGCTGAGGGACCTTTATTTTCAATAAATTCTCAGGTGAGTCTGACATGCAGGCAGATTTGAAAACTACTATCCTAACTGAACTTTTGACCCTTGGAGAATTCTCCATTATATCCTTACTATTCAAAGTGTGTCCAACGACCTGCAGCCAAAGAATCTTCTGGAAGCTACGTAGAAATTCAAAACCCCAGGCCCCATCCTAGACCTACTGAATCAAGAATGTGTATCTTCGCCAGGCCCGGTGGTACATGCCTGTAATTCCAGCACTTGGGAGGCTGAGGCAGGAGGATCATGAGTTCAAAGCCAGCCTCAGCAACTTAGCGAGGCCCTAAGCAACTCAGTGAGACCCTGTCTCTAAATAAAATACAAAATAGGGCTGGGGATGTGGCTCAGTGGCCGAGTGCCCCTGGGTTCAATCTCTGGTACAAAAAAAAAAAAGAGAATGTGTATCTTCAAAAGATCCCTGGGTAGTATCTATTCACATTTAAGATGTCAGATGATCACTGAGTCATGCTTGAACATTCTTGGGTTGGGAAGTTCATTACATGGCCACCTGTTTCATGTCTGGGGGGCTGCAATTATTGAGCTCTTTCTTATAATTCACTTACTCACCCAATCATGCATTCATTCTACAAATATGGGTAGACTTTAGAAAGTTGACCAAGATGGGCAGAATTACAATATCACAATCCAGCCATTTTTTCATTGCAGTTCACAGAGAGAACCTCTGTCACGTCCACAGCCCAGTTGCACCAGGGCAGTGGGGTAGGTTTCTGAAAGGCCAAAGAAAGTTCCTGAAGACAGCATGCAAGTCATAAGGTTTACTGGGGAAGGCTTACAAGAGATCAGAGCCTGCTCCAGGAGGAATTCATTGGTGGGATGCTGAGTAGACAGCACCTCTGTCCCTCACTGTGCTTCACCAACCAATGCTTCCTCTCCCTTGTGGTGTCTTGTCGAGTGACAACTGGATGAAGGAACGGCTCGTATCCTTTCCACAGTGCCACCACTGAGAGAGGAGTTTTACATGTCGGGCTGCAGAGGCAGTGACATCATCAACATTAGCTCGCTTAGTTAGCTTTGTTTGCTTGCATGACCAGCCACCCGAGAAGCAACTTCCTGGCCTGCGTGCAAAAAGCAACTTGCTACAGATAACACTAACTTGCCCTAGTTCTCAATGTACTTAAAAGAAAGCGGGTGTCCAGATAATATGTATCTGGACATTCCAGTCCAGGCTTGCTCCCATTGTTTTTTTAATTTGGCTGGGTTTTTGGGAACAGAAAGAGGGCATTCAAGGCCATGGTGTTTTGCTGACCCCCTTTTCTTTAGGGATGGTACGCCTCTCTTGACAGAGACATATTTTGCTCTTTGTTTTTACTCAGGCCAGTGTAAGCCTAACCCTGTCTCTTACTGAGGGATATACAAAGTTGCTAACAAACCAACATCCCAAATTTTCCCCACCATCCTCCAAATGCAATGATCCCTGTTCCAGAGTACATCCGTTTAACCCCTTGCTACCCAAAGTGTGGCCTATGGTGCAGCAGCATTGGCATCATTCTGGGAGCTTGCTAGAAATGCAGAATCTCCAGTCCCACCCTAGACCTACTGAGTCAGAATCTGTATTTGAACAAGAATCCCAAGGTGATTTTTTTAGACACTAACTTCAAGAGACAGACAAACTACCTGTTTCACAATCATTTAATTAGGATTGCTAAATTTGAAGCTCAGGATCAAGCCCTATCTCCTCAGCTAAGACAAGTCCATCAAATACAAGATGGGTTAATTGTGGTGTTCCTTCTTCCTGGAATCATAGTCTACATTACTTAGCATTTATTTGCTGGGTCCAACTCTCTCTCTCTCTCTCTCTCTCTCTCACACACACACACACACACACACACACACACACACAAAAGCTTGCTCAATAGGCTTAACTAATAAGGAAAAAATTTCAAGTTCAATGTTGAACACATGGGAGGTGTTCCATATTTTTGTTGTTCTTGTGGTGGTTTCTCTCTCTCTCTCTCTCTCTCTCTCTCCCTTTTATTTTTATTTTTTGGTACTGAGGGTTGAACTCAGGGGCACTCAACCAATGAGCGTATCCCCAGCCCTATTTTGTTTTTATTTAGAGACAGGGTCTCACGAGTTGCTTAGTGACTCCCCATTGCTGAGGCTGGCTTTGAACTCACGATCATCCTGCCTCAGCCTCTAAGCTCCTGGGATTATAGGCATGCACCAACTGCGCCTGGTTTTAATGGTTTCTTTCTATAAAATTTACCATCTTTACAAATTTTAAGTGTGTGTTTCATATCAAGTATACCACATTATTGTGCAACCAGTATTTGTTCCACAGTTTGATCCTCTGAGATTAAAAAACAAAGCAACTCTCACAAGAAGTGGGGAAGACTTCAGTGCTAACTTGATTCAATGGTTCTGTTGTCCTTCACCCTACAGTTCTCCTGGCTTTGCCTCCTCTACACTTGAACTCCATCCTTCCTTTGGGGTCAAGATGGCAGACAACTACATCCAGGGAAGGTCCAATCCCAAAGAGAAAGAACTGATTTTCCAGAAATCTTGGCAAGCTTTTCCTCACAGCTTACTGGTATAAGCTTGATCATGTTCCTGTTTCTTAATTGGCAAAGAGATTTTACGGGCCATCAGATTATTGCTTTAAGAAGATCACTTTGGCTTTGGTCAGGGAAGAGCAGGAGAAAATAAAACTAGAAACAGAAGGGTCAGTCAGGAACCTGCTGCAGTCATCTAGGCAAGAACTAATGGAACAAAAAAAGGGGCTAGGTAATCCTGGAGGTGGTGGGCTGGAAAGGCTTCCTGAGATGTTCATGTGATTGAGATTTTTAACTCCATTTTCTTCTTCTTTTGAAAAAAATAGAGATACTTTTCACCCTAGACCCACTCAAAAGTCCTGGGTGGGGCTGTTTTTCCTTGTCTCCTGGAAGAATATAACAAACCACTGTTTTGAAAGAATAAAACAAGCAAATGAACATTAAACCACTTAACCAACTGACTAACCACCACCACCACCAGCAATAACAAGTAATAGTGAGCTCTATTGAGGTACTGCAGGGAGGAGGGAGAATGGGAGGAGAGCTGAGGATTCCTGAGGCCTGTGCCTGCAGGGATGGCAAGGATTGCTGGTTACCTTGGAGACCAGATCTAAGAAACAGGGAGCTTCAGCTCAGGGAGCAGGGCCTCTGACAGCATGGCCCACGTATACGTGGGACTGAACCCCAATGACAGTGGTTGAGGGATTAGGGGGCAAGTTGGCCATGAGGAAGTTAAACATGGTGAGCAGAGGGCATGCAGCCCACTCAGTCACAGGCTTGGGGCCTTCAGATGGGCACAGGGCTGGCTCCCTCGCCATCTTCAGGTGTTTGCTTAAATAGCACAATCTTAAAGAGTGTTTCCTGATTTCCCTTTTTAAAAATTTAAACTCTTCTCCTATCAGTTCTTGTTATCTTTCCTTGTTTTATTTTTCTTTGTGGGACTGGCTGACATATATTGTACTGTTTTACTTCTTTGTTAGTTGCTTATCTACCTCAGCCACAATGTAAATTTCATGAGATAGAGATTGTTTAGTATACTGCATCAATTAATGAGGATTTGTTGAATGAACTAATTTATGAATTGTGGAACAAACTCTTAACTACCACATCTTACAGTCTCAGACAGGATTGCTGAGAATTCTTTGTCCAAGCAATTTGCATTACCACCAAATTTCAACTCTAATAGCTGGACCCAAATCTTCTTTTGACACAATAGGCAAAAATTTGACCCAAAATTTTCATGTGGCTATAAATGTATCCACTGAAGGATACATTTCAGAAGATAATTTAGGATTTGGATAAAGTCAGTGGGTTATAATGAGACTGAACTTGAAAAAATTTCTACACTTGGCAGAAAGTTCTGGAAGTAAGAAAAGAAGAAAGCTGACTTACTAGAATTTGTTGAAGAGATTAATTTCTTTGTGATCTCCAGGAAAATACCAAGAAAGGGAGGAGTATGGAAGGTGAATTTTAGAGTTCCTATAATTTTAAAAAATTGACTCCGTAGGGCTGGGGATGTAACTCAGTGTGAGGTACTTACCTAGCATATGTGAGTTTTTGGGTTCAATCCCTATTGCTCAAAAAAAAAAAAAAATACACACCTCTTTTCAGAGTGGAGGGTAGGAACCAGTATCATCAGAGATATACTATTTAGGTCAAACCCACTATTTAGAAATCTCCTATTTCCCCAAGTCTTGACATGTCCCTTGAGTCCTGGGCTAACCTGTTGGGACACTCTGTAGGGAAACTAGAACTGCCCAAGATAAAAGCAATGAATTATCAGAAGCTTGGTATATTTCTTGGGGAAAGGCATTTGAGATCTGGTTACCATGTAGAAGCAGCTTGCTTCAGAGGCTAAGCTTCTGGGTCTTGCTGAACTATTTTATTTACCGGGGACTCTGGTACTGTAAGTGGTACTATTCCTGTAGTCTCATCTGTCCTGCTGCCACACTGTCTGGAAGGGAACTGGGAAAGGTGGGGTGCTCACTCTCTTGGTGCCCTGAGCAGGTTGACCTGGGTTTAGCCCCACTCTCATACAGCTTCCTGGGATCACCTCCCCCAAATGGACTTGTAGCAGATGCTTTGGTGCCCTCCCCAGATCTTTACCAGCTCTGAGCATGTTGACTATTAATGGTGCACACCATATCAGGATTGTCTTGGCTGATGGGAGCCAACTAGCCAAGAGGTGCCTAAGAAGTTCCATTTTGCTTCTTTCCCTGGGAATCAATCATTTCTCCAAGGAGCACTGATTTTTTTATAATGGAGAATGGTTTCTAGAAACTAAGGTCTGGGTGCTAAGTGTGCTTATTTTTACTGAGGTGTCTATGTCCTGTGCTTCTATGTCCTGTCAGTGGACAGAGCTAGGAACAATATGTATGGATACTCACACATGCACACAAACATACACAGCTATACTTATTCCTGACCCTTTGTACATATTTAAGAAACATCCATGAGTTTTTATTCCTAACTCCAACTTGGATCCAGCATCACTGGGTCCACTCTTGCCTTTACTGCTTTCCTGTAACTTCTTTCTTAGAGAAATAGTTCTCATTATCTACAACATATTTACTTATTTGTTCAATCCTAGTATACATATAAAATAGTTTCAGAATTGTTAACCCAGCTCCAATGAGAAACAGATTTACTAACTAAAGTAGTGTTTGGACAATTTGCTCTGTCTTTAGCCTTTAGTTTCCTATCAAAACACTGTTGTTTAAAGTTACTTAGCAGCTGGGCATGGTGGCGCACGCCTGTAATCCAAGCGACTTGGTAGGCTGAGTCAGGAGGATCTCGAGTTCAAAGCCAGCCTCAGCAACTTAGTGAGGCCCTAAGCAACTCTGTCTCTAAATAAAATACAAAGAGACCCTGTCTCTAAATAAAATACAAAATAGGTCTGGGGGTGTGGCTCAGTGGCCGAGTGCCCCTGGGTTCAATCCCCGGTTCCAAAAAAAAATAAAAAAATAAAAAAATAAAGTTACTTAGCTTGGTTCCTTTCCTTCTCATCCCTTCAGTGTGGTTATGATTCATTTGAGACACAACGAATTCATTTGTCACAGTTTGCATTCCATTTAAGTATCTCTTGCCACCTGTAAAAACTTTAAAACTCATATTCAGTAAAATCCACTCATTGCGGTACAAATTTCTATAGTGTTAACAGATGCGATAATCTGTGTACCACCACCACTACCACTGATCTGTAGAAAATGGTCCCATTATCCCCCAAATTCCCCACATACCTCTTTATAGTCAATCTCTATCCCCAAATCCAATCTCTGGCAACCACTGATCTATTTTCCATCTCTATAGTTTTTACTTTTTTAGAATGTCATGTAAAAGATATTGCACAGTATATAGTCTTTTGTGTCTGGTTTCTTTCAATGAGCATATGATTTTCAGACTCATTTATGTAGTTTTATGTATCAATATTTTGGTTTTTTTTAATTGTGGAATAGTTTTCCATTGTATAGATACAATATAATCTGTTTAAGCTTTACATGTTGATGGATATTAGAGCTCTTCCCATTTTTACTATAATGAACAATGTTGCTGAGCACATTCACATACATTGACATTTTTCTTGAGTAAATACTTAGGAGGAGGGAGTGCTAGATCACATGGTCAATCTCATTAAGGATCCGTTGTATGAGGAATTGCTTCTTTCTTGCCATTTTCCAGATTCTTCTTTTATCATTTGCCATTTCAATTACAATGTGCCTCAGTATGTATTCTTTGAGTTTATCCTACTTGTGATTTTTGAACTTTTGCCTATGTAGATAAATGTTTTTAATCAAAATGGAAGAATTTTCAGCCATTATCTTTCTGACTGTTTCTTCCAATATTCTTTCTGCCCCTTTCTTTCTTGAATTTTCGTTATTCATATGTTAGTGTACTTACTGTGTCCTACAGGTTTGTAAGGCTCTGTTCATTTTTTTTCAGTCTTTTTCTTTCTGTTCCTCAGAATAGATTATCTCAATTGACTGATCTTCAAGTGTACCGATTCTGCCTTCTGCCAGTGCTAATCATTAGGACTTGTTTCATATTCCAGAAGTGGTCTAATTCAGTCATTGCCGTACATGCACTTGAAAAGACTGTGGATTCTGTTGTCGGGTGGTGTGTTCTACAAATGTCAATTAATTCAAATTGGTTGATGATGCTGTCCAAGTCTTCTATACACTTACTGATTTTCTGTCTACATGTTTTTCATTAACTGAGAGAGAAGTATTGATATATACAACAATAATTGTGGATTTGTCTACTTCTTTTATGTCCATCAATTTTTGCTTTGTGTATTTTGAAGTTCTGTTATTAAGTGTATAAACATTCAAGTTTCTTATGTCCTCTTGATGACTTAATGCTTTTATTATTTAAAAATATACCCCTTCAACCCTGAAATACTTCTTGTTCTGAAATTTATTTTGTCTGCTATTAATATTGCAACTTCTGCCTTCTTTTGATTAGTATTTATATGCTATATCTTTTCCCATCCTTTAACTTTCAAGCAATCTGTTTCTTCATATTTAAAGTGGGGTTCGTTATGCTGGTAGACAGCATATGGTTGAGACTTACTTTTTCATCCAATCTGATAATCTCTGCTTTATAATTGGAATGTTTATAATTCATAGCCCCTTCTTCCATCTTAAGAGTGGGATAGAGAGAGAGAAAAAAGCATGAGTCAGACCTGTTATTCCTCATAAGATTGTTTTATTTCAAAACATCTGTTCCTAAGGCCAAGGTGAGTACCAGGGATCATGATTAGGCAAAAGTATGGACGTTCTGGGGTCCAACAGAGTCTTGTTTTCTGCTCTCATAAATTCTTGTAATCAGCATAGCTCAGGTGTTACCAGGCAGTATAAGATCCTGCCTGCTTGGGGAGAAAAGAGGCTAGGCCAGAATGCTCCCTGCTTCAGAAATAAAAAAAATTCAAATTGATAAGAAAATAGATTTTATTCAGTTTTAAAGGAAGATAAAAGAAATTTAATTGTTTCAAAAGTTTCATCTCTGAAATCCATGAAAATTAGCAGAACTTTTAAAGAAGAGACAAGGCAGTGATAAAGGACAGGA
>JAJEJO010053199.1:5111-67002 GCA_020662805.1 Glaucomys volans | reverse complement strand
GGGTTAGGGGTTGCAGCCCTTTAGCTTCCTTCTTTCAGCAGGAGAAATGTGTTCCCAGTTTGACTGGGGGTGGCTGCCCCCAAATTTAGTCTGCTTCATAGGTACCAAGTAGGGAGGGAGCAGAGAAGCTGTCCTGGTGGGCTGTTCTGACGTTGCTCAGATGGGCCCAATTTAGGAAGGAAAAATTGGGGGAGGGACTGGGTACAAAGATAAGGAGCCAGCACAGTTCAAAGGATTCATACGTTTGAATTAGACCATCTTTTAAAATTTTTTTTTAAAACAGCTTATTGAATCGCTGTCTGGGGGCGGGGACAGGGCGCTATGCAGAACGCTCCTCAGTGGTTGCCTTTTCCGCGCCTTGGGTGGAACATCTCGTGAGAACTGCGAGTTCTCGCGGGAACTGTATTCAAAAAGCCCGGGCGCTTACTGGAGACGCTAGGTTAGAGTGAAGTTAGCGTCACGGATCAGAACTCCCGGACCTTTCAGTTCTTGCCAGGAGCCGCAGCAGGTGGGGGAGGAGGGAGGAAGATAGAGGTAAAGACTGGTGGGAGTGGAGAGGAGCGGTTGGCAGTGGGGAGCAGGGCTTGAGGAAGCGTGGGGCCTGGCTCTTGGTGGAGGCCTTTGGCCGGAACGTCTTCGCTCCCGGAACCCTAAATTCTTATAAACCGACTTCCGGTCGGGCCCCCGTCTTTGGTTGAACCATCTGGTTGCCATGGCTCCAGTCTTCGGTTGGACGGTCTCGCTGCTGTCCGTGATTCTGGATAAGTCTGAAAAGCTGGGCGGCTGCTGGGGCCTCACACTGATGGCCACTGGAGGTGCCTTATCCAGTACGTTGGCCCTTAGCCACTGTGGCAACCCGAATTAAACGCAAATATGAATTATACACTGGATTTTAAAGTAGGCTAAAAACAGGAAAAGAACATGGAGGAAGATTTTGCAGATCTTCGAAGCAGGCTCAAAGAGGTTGAAAAAGAGCGACTAAAAGCTGCACAGTATGGTTTACAACTACTGGAGAGCCAGAATGAATTGCAAAATCAATTAGATAAATGTCGTCATGAAATGATGACCATGACCGAGAATTATGAACAAGAAAAATATACTCTTAAGAGAGAAGTTGAGCTCAAGAGCCGCATGTTAGACAGTTTGAGTTGTGAATGTGAAGCTATTAAACAACAACAAAAAATGCAGCTAGAACAATTAAAAGAGCAGCTAAGCAGAAGCCATGGACAGGAAGTGACTGAACTCAAAAACAAGATAGAAAAATTGAAAGCAGAGTTAGATGAAGCACGACTTAGTGAAAAGCAGCTGAAGCACAAAGTAAACCACCAGAAGGAACTCCTCTCTCATAAATCAGAGGAAATACGGATGATGTCTGAGCGTGTGCACGAAAGCATGTCTTCAGAGATGCTGGCTCTAAAGGTTGAGCTGACTGAAATGGAAAGTGTGAGGACTGCCCTCAAAGAAGAAGTGAATGAACTGCAGTACAGGCAAGAACAACTAGAATGTCTTAGTAATAACTTAATGCACCGGGTAGACCGACTTAAAGAAGAAAAAGAAGAGCGGGAGAAAGAAGCAGTTTCTTACTATAATGCCTTAGAGAAAGTTCGTGTAGCAAATCAAGATCTCCAGGAGCAGTTGGGCCAGGCCCTCCAGCAAGCATTGGATCCCAATAGTAAGGGCAACTCTTTGTTTGCAGAGGTAGAAGATCGAAGGGCGGCAATGGAGCACCAGCTTATCGGTATGAAAGTCAAGTATCAGTCACTAAAGAAGCAAAATGCATTTAATAGAGAGCAAATGAAAATAATAAAGTTACAGATTGCCACATTGCTACAGATGAAAGGATCTCAAACTGAATTTGAGCTGTTTGCTATGTTGGAGCAGAAAAACGGTGAAATAAAACATCTTTTAGATGAAATTAGAAATCTGGAGCAATTTAAAAATTTATATCAAAGTATGGATTCAAAGCCTTCAGCCAGCTCTGGTGCTCTGGAAGATAACACCTATTATACAGATTTACTTCAGCTAAAGCTTGAGAACTTAAACAAAGAAAATGAAAGCAGCAAGGGTGAATTGTCCACACAGCGAATGAAAGCATTGTTTGAGAGCCAACGGGCCCTGGATATTGAGCGAAAACTTTTTGCAAGTGAAAGATGTCTTCATCTTTCAGAAAGTGAAAATATGAAACTGAGAGCTAAGCTGGATGAATTGAAGCTAAAATATGAACCTGAAGAGACAATTGAAGTGCCTGTACTCAAAAAGAGGTGGGAGGTGCTACCTCTGGATATAACTACCCCTGAAAATGCATGTGCCAGTGGTGCTGTCAGGGAAGAAACTTCTAGATTCCCACCTCAGAAGGAGACACAGTCCTGTCCTAACCATGCAGAAGGTGACTTGCAGTTAGAAAAATCAGTATCTGCAAACACTCCCATAGCCCCGCTCTCTCCTCCCAAAAATGTGCCCTTGGATGTGCAGCCAAAGGAGGAGAAGAAATGTGTGAAGCTCACAGCAGGGCCAGCTGAGGCTGAAGCCTTAAGTGAAAGAAGTGGGAACACGCCCAGCTCTCTCAGGTTAGCTGCTGAGTCAAGGTTTCAAACAGACATTAACAAAGGGAAAGAACCTGCGAGCAAATCGGAAAAGGAACCGTGTCAGAAATCACATACTACTGTATACGTGTCCTCCAAATCCACTCCAGAGACCAGTGCCTGCAGCAGTAAGCAGTAAGGACTTCTCTCTGAACAGAGGGAGGCAGTACTTGCCCTGAAGTCACTGAGGAGCTCAGTTAAGAGTCGGAGTGGTGGTTCCACCCAGTGGAATATTCGATTTGCACATTGTGTCAAGACCTGCATTTCCCTGCTTCTTGTACCAGGCTTTCAAATTTTGGTTGTGATTCTAACCTGGAAAGTTTCTTAAGAGAAGACCCTTCATGGACCTCTGTGAGTCACAGTGTAAAAACTGTTAACAAGGAAGACTACACTTAATTAAAATCTATATGCTGTGTAGTATCTGGATTTTTTCAAGTAAAGTGAACATTTTAACCTACCTTTAGAGCCATCTATTTGAAGTCATTTACTATTATATTTTTGTATGTGATCTTTTTATGAACTTTGTTTTTCACTGTATTGTAAAAATAGGTAATTTGATTTTGGAAATATATATTGTTACAGATTTTGTCAGTTTTTAAAGTGCCTCTGTTCATCTTTGTATTCATATTCATGTTTTACATTTTATGACTCAAGCATATGAGACAAATAATTTTGAAATATGAAATAAAATAACTACTTCTCCCTTTTGTGTTTTCTTACTATGTATGGATAATAGGATACTATCAAAAAAGAATAAAGGAGGGGCAAAAAAGAAACTTCAGTGATTCTTAATTCCTTGATACCTATGATCTTATATATATTTATATGTATTTTATATATAACTGTATTTTCTGTATATATACACATATATTAAAAAGATTTAATTTTAAACTTTCTAAATAAAACTTAAATTTTAAATGATTAAAAAAATAAAGTGTATTGAGGTATAATTGACGTAACCCAAAGTGCACATGGTTAAAGTATGTGCAGATAGTACAGATAGATTTTAACATATGTAAACATTGGTGAAAACAGCCCACAGTCAAGATAATGAACAAATCCATCATCTCACAAAGTTTCCCTGTTTTTCTTTGGAATTTCTTTCTACTGACTCCCATTCTCCATCCCCTCCCCCACCCCAGGCAACCACACTAGTCTGCTTTCTGTCACTATAGATTAGCTTGTGTTTTCTAGAGTTCCATATCAATATAATCATATATATTCTTTTTTGTCTTTTTCCATTCAGCATCATCATTTTAAGATTCATTTTTGTTGTGTCTCATTAGAGTTAGAAAGAACTTGACTTGGGCAACGCCATTTTGAAACACATGGTCCATCTTAAAACAAGAGCCACTTCCTGGTCACTGTCACTCAGCCTGACTTAAACCCCAGACAAAACTACATCCTCATACAAAGAAAGGAAATTGTTGTCTGGGATTGGAATCCTGAAAACCTGGTTTGACATGGAACAGTGACCACCTCAAAGAATAGAGGTGACAACCACAAGGATCCTTCCCTGACAACCCCCTAGCAATGGCCTAACTGCAAAAATTCTTCCACTCCCTCACTCCCCTATAGCTTCCCCAGGTTGTAAGCAAGAGATGGGTCTCAGTTTTCACTAGGCCCCCCTCTGCAGGTTTGTCCCAAATAAACCTGTGCTACTATTGAGCTCTTTTCCTAATTCCTTCACTTGGTTCTTTTCTTAGAATTAGCCCATTCCTCTTACTGCTTAGGAGCACTGTATAACTTTTTTAAAGAAAAATTTTGTATTTGTAGATGGACAGAACGCCTTTGTTTATTTTTATGTGATGCCAAGGATCGAACCCAGTTCCTCACATATGCTAGGCAAGTGCTCTACCACTGAGCTACAACCCCAGTCCCTCAGGAGCACTCTATTATCAGACCATCTGGAATGTTAAGACCAGGCTTTATTCCCAGTCATTTCGGCATAGGCAATTCTATTAATGTATTGGTTTACAAATATGTTATGCAGGTCAGTTTTTCGTCACTGTGCTCAAAATACCCAATAAGAACAACTTAGAGGAGGAAAAGTTTATTTGGGGCTTATAGTTTGAGAGGGTTCAATCCATGTTGGGCTGATTCCATTGCTCTGGACCCAAGAAGAGGCAGAACATCTTGGCGAAAGGGCATAGTGGAGGAAAGCTATTCAGTTCATGGCAGCTGGGAAGCACAGAGAGTAGGAGGAGCAACAGACAAAATATATAATCCCTAAAGCATGCCCCCAGTGACCTACATCCTCCAGTCATGCCCCACCTGCCTTACAGATATGAAACAGCACAGTAGTCTTTTCAAATTATTAATCTATCCACAGTTTAGGTTACAACTCTTGTAATCTAATCATTTCACATCTGAACATGATTGCATTAATACAGGAGCTTGTGAGAGATACCTCATATCAAAACCATAACAAATGTGAAATGAAATAATATTTAGGCTTCGGGATGGTTTATTCAAGTGTTTCTTAAACTAAACATTTTCTTCAAATAATGTGTTATTTTAGAGAGAACAGAATGAATGTCAACTCTGAACCATCCTCGTTGGGAAGAGGGGAAGAAGGGCTACCAGTGATGTCCCCAGAAAGTTTGGCCTTTATGCTGTGTAATCTAAAACTATGCCTTTCAATGAGATGTTAGAAATGAGTTTAGTAGTAGATAAGCCATTCTTGATATCAGGGTATAAACTATTTCCAGAATCTGATAAGAACTACGAACTTTTTCCAGAAAATGTCCCACACAGATAGAGAAGACTCTTGGATCCCACTCACAGAACTCAGTTTTCAAAATTCCAATTTATAGAAATCAGTAAGCAAAGAGAAAGCATAAAAATCCTGGTCTATCTGCATAAAATAATGGTAACTATCATTACTTATATAAATGGCTTATTATTTTCATGCTATATGTATAGAAACTACTTTTGTATATAACTATGTCAGATTGACTTTGGTATAAGTTTCATCTGGTTATAAAATTAAACCATTGATGCAAGCTCCACCTAATATTATCATCTGTTGTTCCTGTGGCACAGAACAGTATATTTTCAATATTAGAAGGAAAAATTAGAGTGACCGTTTTTTAAGGAGTTACTATTCTGTTTCCATGGTTTCATCTGTTGAAATAATTATTTCTCAGTTGGAAATTGTGTGTTCTTATGGAATAACAAGTGAAAAGCTGTGAAAATGGAAGACGTGGAGCTTCAAAGGACAGACAAACCTGGGCAGGAATCCCAGCGCTTTGGTCACTTTAGAGTAGCACAACCTTAGCCAGCCTTTAACCCTTGACCTCCATCATCCATCTGCTAAACGAGAATTAAACTACCTATTTGAGGAGGTTCTATGAGGATTAGGAACAATGCAAAGTGCTCAGGCTGTATTAATGTTCTATACAAATACTGTTATTTATTGTGAATCTTTAGTTTTACAATAGTTACTAAGGCATCCAGGGCTTCTAATGCCATATAATCAAACTGGCATGAGATTCCTGAATTTAGGGGACAACCGCTTACTCTATTGGGGGAGTAAACAGATGTCAAAGGCTTATAGTTGTTGATATCCCCGCAGTGCCAGGGAGCCAGACTTAGGTCGTATTCTTCCTTTGATAGACCAATGATGATTGATAGACCAGTGAAGCATGACCTCTAAATACCACTTCGTTGGCGTTTCAGGGAGCCAGTGTAGTATCTAAATTGACTTAGTAGCCCAGAACAAATACACTCAGGAGAAGAACCAGTTCATAAAAACATCTTTTCCTTCCTTACTGCTGGTTTCCTTATTTTCACTGTCGACTTCCTGACTTCCTCGTTTTGTCCCTTCTCTGGCTCAGCGAATACCAACACAACGACTAATAAACCCGACACATTTTTTTCTTCCAAAATATATTTTTGTATCTGCGTAAGTGACCTAACCTTCCCTAACTCCTTTGAGAAGAATGGGTGCATTCCTTCAGTCACGTCCACCGATTTTCAGGCCAAAGTCTTTATGCATTCAGTGGAAGGCGGTGTAGTATGGTGGGAAAAGAGGAGGGCGAGGGTCTGGTCCCCATCACCGTTTCCTCGTCTATAGGAAGTGAGCTTGTGGTTGTGCCTATGTCCTCATGTGAACAGCGCATTGAATCCGGTCTTGGGCCGCAGATCCCCCGGCATAAGTGCTCTAGAACGTAGCGGAATGCATCCCCTGGGCGGCAGCCGCCAGGGGCAGTGCAGCGACGGAAACAGCGGGTTGCGCGCGCAGCTCCTCCTCCTCCTGATCCAGCGTCTCCGTTGCTAGGAGAACTGGACACCGCGCGCTTTCCGGCAGAGTTGCGGCGTGTTGCGGCTGTCATGGCGGAGACTGTCTGGAGCACCGACACCGGGGAGGCCGTGTATCGCTCCCGGGACCCTGTGCGCAACTTGCGCCTCCGGTAGTTACACTGCCCTAGCCCCGGGGTTCCATGCTTTTATGTCTTCAGATAATTCGAGCCTGAACTTTTTCGGCGTTCTGAGGCCCACTTCTGCCTACAGTCCTAACCAGTTGCTTCCCGATTTCTGCAAATCTTGCACTACCCCGCCCCTTCTCCACTCACAGCCTCGGAGAACAGCTTCCAGACCCACCCAAGTCCTTTCAAGTCCTTGCCGTCCACAAATTCCTCAGGGTTCGTGTCCCCAAATATACCTCTCATCCTAACTTCTCCATAGTGCCCCGCGCCCCACCCTCTGAGTTGTCTGCAACCAGCACGCCTTTGCAACTCCACCTCCTCTGTTTTGTTTCCTAATCCTTGCTGTGTTCATCTTCTGGTTGCATGTCTTGTAATGCATATTTTGGGTTTTATTTTATTTTTTTTCTTCACAGAGTTCATCTGCAAAGAATCACACCAAGCAACTTCCTTCATTACCAGCCTGCTACCCAGTCTGGGAAGGACCTCATAGATTTAGGCACTTTTAAGCCTCATCCAACTGCCAGTGGGTGTTATTGTGGTGATGCCTCCTTTCGGGGGTTTGTGAAAGTGTCTGGGGGCAGTACAGGTACCTCTTAAAACACATCCAGGTCTGTGGTCTCAAGAGAAACCTGGTACCTTCTTACATAGGAGGAATGGAAGGCCCAGTGTCACACAGCTGGTAAATGTTGAATCCAGCATTTGAACTCTGACTACATTGTATTGTGTATGAAAATTGAGTAAGATATGATTCCTCTTATCAAGATATTGATCCAAATTGTGGTTAAATGTAATGAAATTGCAAATACCATACTTTTGATATGTTGTAATTTTCTGTGGCACTTGAATACCATAGTGACTTTTTTTTTTAATCTAAGAGAAATTGTGCTTCAAACTCTAAATATACACATAAGCACTTTAAAAAACAATTTTAAATTTGAACACTACTTGAAAATGCATTTGAATGTCCAACCTTCTAGCTTTAGCATTTTAAGATTCCCTGACATTCATTATTTAAATAAATGAGAGTTGGTTATGAAAACATGTCAAATACTATCAGCACTATCAAAGTGATTTGATTAATAGTTACAGGAACAAAAGTTTGAAGTATTCTCAGTAGATATGTTTCTTTGTGACCTCAGTTTGAAGTATTGTTTTGATTTTCCTCATCCAGGAAGCCAAAGGAGTGAAGAAGAGAGGACAGATCACTAGGATTAGATCACTAGTCTTTCTGCTTTTGTTCTTTCTGTTTAGAAATGTTCCTGGGCAGGAGTATAAGCTGGTGTGTTGTGAAGCATGTGTCTCTGAAAAAGGCAAACTCATCCAGGAGTGTATTAGTTTTGATTCTCTAAAAAATCATTTGCTTGCCTTCCCTTCCCTCTGCTGATGCTTGTCACCTAAATTACACTGTGATTCTAGAAATGGTTTCAGGAAAAGTGCCAGGGTTCTTATCTAGCAAATGCAGACAGTTAGGATTAAGGAAGGACTGGCTCTTCAGCAAATATCTAAATTTCAGATCCTGACACTAAATTAGATAAAGTATTTTCTACAAGGCAAGGCTGCCTTTTATTCAGGTTAGAGTGATTAAAGCTTCAGATTGTAATCTGGATTTCTACTCATATTAATTGGAGTCTATTCACAGTCTCTTTAGCCTTTGTCTAGATTGAGTGCTTAACAAATCACTGAACTCCAACTGTTTTTGTAGCAAATACAAGAGTAGGTACTTTGGTTGTAATCAACTCCAGAGCAAGCAGTGCTGGTTTGGCTCACACATTTGACTCTGTTGTCTTTGCAGGTGGACACCGCCCTGATGAAGATGAAGAAGAAGAAGTCGTGGTTGGGTGGCAGGAGAAGCTCTTCAGCCAGGTGAGCCAGTGTCACTCGTCTCTCATTCTCCATCTACCTGACTGGTGATACATATTGCCATCTGATTTCTAGAAAACCTGTAATGGTTGTACTTTCCCCTATGTGTTATGGGGACAACATAATATACTAACTGCCACTACTCAGTTTTATGGTTGTTGGTCAGCAGTTCTCACCTCTGGGCTGTCTGCCATATTTAACAGCAGAGTTGAATTAGATTCTCAGTACAGCTCCTTCTAGCTCTGCCATTCTTGTATCTCCTGCCCTCCAATATTTAAATTAACAAGAGTTGGTTATGGGATGTCAAACAGTATCATCTCTGTAGTAATGATTTGATTAAACAATTAAAGGAACAAAAATTTGAAGTATTCTCAGCAGATCTCTTTCCTTTTGGTGACCTCAGTTTGAAGTGGATCTGTACCAAAATGAAGCAGCCTGTCAGAGTCCTTTGGATCATCAATACCGCCAAGAGATCTTGAAGCTGGAGAATTCTGGTGGCAGGAAGAATCAACGAATTTTCACCTACACTGACTCTGACAGATATACCAACTTGGAGGAGGTATTGTTCTTTTTCCAGGTGTCATAACTTCCTTCTTTGCCTTCCCTAGTTTTGTGGCCTTACTGGTTTTGTGTTTTAAAGCTGAAGCCTGGTAGGGAAAAGTCCAATAGCCTGTCTAGCAACTTCTGCAAGCTGCTGGCAGCCAGGCTGAACTGGAGTGGGCACAGACTGCAAGTGATGTGGCTGCTGTTCCCCTCTCTACCTGCTGCAGGGCTTGGGGAATCTGGCAGTATGCAAACTGATAAAACAGGTGGGTGAGGTTTAGAACTGGCTAGATGAAATTCAGCCCAGACTCTGAGGGTATGCATTTGAAGAGAATTTAGTACACCATAGGGAATGGCTTGTCATCAGTTTTCCTCTTCCAGCATTCCCTGTGGACCTATTTTACATTTTCTTCATATGTTGTGTTCTGTCTTGTCAGGGAGATTTTAAAGTCACTGAAACTAAAGCCTATATTTTCTGGTTTTTTTTTTTTTTTTTTTTTTGGTCTATGACCCTTTAGGTTTCAGAAAGGAACAAGTGTTAAATGAATGTTTGTGATATATTGGCATGCTTTTTTCAGCAGGTTGGGAGCATGTAAAATTCGAGTTGTCTGTTTTGGAAAAGCAAATAAAATTATGGTTGGTACTAAGTTATCCATGAGAGCATTTTCCACAAAAATACCTGTATCCCATTTGACCTTTTTCCAGCCATCTAGTTAACTTCAATATATACCAGGCAAACTAATCCAACTTTTTATTGGTATGTGCTCAGAGAATGCAGACCAATTTAAAAAAATATTTTTGTAATTGTTGATGAATAGCATGCCTTTATTTTATTTACTGAGGATTGAACCCAGTGCCTCACACATGGGAGGCGAGCACTCTGTGCCACTGAACTACAGCCCCAGACTAATTTAATATTAGCATAAACTCATTTCTAAAATTTGAGGGCAAACCATGACGTGATAGGAGTCTTCTTTGGGTTGTCCGTGCCTCTGCTCCCCTTCATTAGTGTGTGTAACTTAGATGGCTGTGCCTGTTAGGTTCGGGTGCTAGGGAGGTTTCAGAAGGAACACTTCCCTTCAGGTGCTTGGCCCCTTGGGTGCTGACCAAATGACTTTCACAGAGCTGCTTTCTTTTCCCAGCACTGTCAGAAAATGACCACTGCAGCCAGCGAGGGGCCGTCATTTTTGGTTGAGCGAATGGCAAATGTCAGGCGGCGACGGCAGGACAGGCGAGGGATGTGAGTACAGGGGGGCAGTGGTTATGGGGCTCTTTGTGGTCCTCCTATGCCAATGCTCTCAGTATTTCCATCCACTTCTACTGTGGACCTTCCCTGGGGTGTGTTCCCCTAGGTTCCCCTTCAGGCTTTTCAAGGAGTGACAGGGAAGTGACCCTACCTGTGGTCCCTCCAGGGAAGGTGGCATCCTTAAGTCACGCATCGTCACCTGGGAACCCTCAGAAGAGTTCATCAAGAACAACCATGTCATTAACACCCCTCTTCAGACAATGTACATCATGGCAGATCTGGGGCCCTATGGAAAGTAAGTGAAGCTTCTCACTGCCAGCTCAGATCCTTGCCCTCTTCTCCTAAAACTAACCATCACTTCCTATAATGATCATCTGGGGTATATGAGAGGGAGGATCTTTTTCATGTTTGTATACTCAGAAGAAAGTCTTTTACCACGCTACTTCTCAGTATACCCTGTCTTCTCCCCCTGGGGCAGTGGATTGATTTCTTCTTCCTCTTTCTCTGGAAGTGGCCCTGGTGATCCTGAACCTTGATGTTGATTTCCTGGTTTCTAGGCTTGGCTATAAGATGTATGAACATGTCCTCTGTACCCTGAAAGTGGACAGCAATGGTGTGATCACAGTAAAACCTGACTTCACTGGCCTCAAAGAACCCTACAGGTGAGGGGAGGGAGAAAGGGGTTGTGAAATCTGGCATTCCTTCCCTGGCTTTCCTTCTTTCCCTTCATTGAGGAGATTCCCAGAAAGTCCTACATATGTTCCAACTTTAAATTCTCAGACAATGGTTCATATTTTATTGTGGGTAATAGGCCATTAGGAAACTGTCAGAAAATGTGCAACTAGTTTGAAAGAGATCTTTTCATTAGTGTAGTTACCTGAAAATGATCCTCCACACTGCTGAATATAAACAGAATGACCAGAATATGGAGAAGTAAACTCAGTCGGTTTGGGCTGTCTTTGCTCATCTCTATCTGATGTAGCAGAATTATAAGTTATAAATTACCTGGGCCAACGTGTCCGTTTTTTAGGTGAGAGGACTGGGTGCTAACAATGTTGTGCTTCAGGATTTCACTGTGATTTTGAGGTGGAAATAGGCCCAGAACCTGTACTCTCCAGTCCGGTGTGATGCGCTTTCTGCTCTGCCACTTTGTATCCCTCTCCTGGTCATCACTAAGGCCACTTTGATCATCATGAACTTCAAGTGAGACGTGCGGTCCATGATAGCTCATCCTGGGGCTGGATCTGGAGGGCACCCCATCTCTGTCATCAGAGTTGGTCCTCTTGTGGCTTTAACCTTACAGAATCGAGACAGATGGAGAGAAGCAGGAGCTTTGGAAGTATACAATCCACAACGTGTCCTCCCTTGCACAGCCTGAGGAGGAGGAGCGGGAACGGCGTGTGTTCAAGGATGTAAGAGCTAGTTCATTCCAAGCCCTGGGTCTGGGAGCTGAGGCTGCATCTGAGGAGGATGTCAGCAGTTGTTTGGGAAGAGCCTGGCCCTTCACAGTCCTCTGACCTGGGAAGCATAGCTGACTTATCAGACAGAGCTTTTGATTTTATCATAACATAGTAAGAATAATAGTGGCCGTTTATTTGAGCATCTATCATGCTCTGTGCCAGGCACTTCACATGCATTTCAGTTAGGCCTTACCACGATCCTTTGAGGTGAACACTTTTTTTTAAATTTTAATTTTAATTTGTTCTCATTAGTTATACATGACAGCAGCATGCATTTTGACTCATTGTCACAAATGGAGCACAACTATTCATTTCTCTGGTTGTATGTGATATAGTCATACCATTTGTGTGACCATCAGACCTCGGGTAATGATGTCAATCTTATTCCACCATCTTTCCCACTCCTCTGCCCCTTTCCTTCCCTCTGCCCAATAATGAGGTGAACACTTTTATTATTACATTTTAGAAACAGGGAAGCTGTGAGAGCCAGGATTTAGCCCCAGACCAGCTGACCCCAGAACCTCTGTGCTTCACTTTAAAGTATGAGTGGCTGGGATGCTTGGCCTTGCAACTCTTGCTGGTCTTGCCCATTATTGTTTCTTTTCTCCCTTCCATTCAGAAGGGAACCTGGTTTGGCTTGGGCTGCATCTTGAGGTGTGGTTTGGTTTGTTTCCTCAGCTTTATGGCCGACACAAAGAATATCTCGGCAGCCTTGTGGGCACGGACTTTGAGATGGTGGGTAATTCCTGCAATCTTGTAAGGACTACCTGACTGTGAATAAGTAATAGTGCCTCTCTTGAGGGTCTCCAAAACATGCTAAATGGCTAAAGAGCAGCATAGAGGGTGTAGTCCTTACTGTGTGTTTGAAAAATATTGGTACAGGAGTGTTAATGCATTTTTAATAGGTCTGAGAGGATACACATGTGCTAAGGGTGGCTTTCTCTGGGATGGGATGAGGATGGAAGGTGGCAGATGGGTATTGGGTGGTGAGAATAATATGTCAGGGATTGTTACTTTTTTTTTTTTTTTTTTTGGTACCAGGGATTGAACGCAGGGACATTCAACACTAAGCCACATCCCCAGCTCTTTTTTGTATTGTATTTTAGAGACAGGGTCTCACTGAGTTGCTTAGTGCCTCCCTTTTGCTGAGGCTGGCTTTGAACTTTCGATCTTCCTGCCTCAGCCTCCTGAGCACTGGGATTATAGGTGTGTGCCATGGCACCTGGCTGTTACTTTTTAATTCTAAAAATTTAGGTGGTTTGGGATTTTTATCAGTGGTAACACATTCATGTATTACTTTATAATTAATTTTAAAAATAAATATTAAGATGAAATATGTCTTCCTTCTCTTCATGTGATGTTTACCCAAACTTCCTCATAAAGAGGAAAGGGGTGTCAAATATTTTTTGCTCTTAAAAAACAAAAGTAAAAGAGTTCAGATTGGTTATTCTGGGGTCCTATTGTATGCCTTCCTCATCCAGGAGTTCTATTTCTAGATCTGGAAACAAGGAGAATTACCCACTGGTCTTTCCCCACTCCCATAAAAATTAACTTTTATTATTTTCATATTGTGTAAGCAACCAATATTCTTGTTAATAAGTTAGATAAGACAGAACTGAGTGTAGTGGTGCACGCCTGTAATCCCAGTGATTTGGGAGACTGAAACAGGAGCATGGCAAGTTTGAGGCCAGCCTGGGCAACTTAGCAAGACCCTGCTTCAAAAAAAGGGTGGGGAGGACTGGGGGTATAGCTCAGTGGTTGAGCACCCTTGAGTACTGTTAAAGAAAAGTTTGACAAGACAGATACATAACTAATTGAAAAAGAAAACTCAATTTCTTTTGCAACCTTCAGCCAGCTGAAGGGTTTCCACTTCACATTGCTGCTGTTGCTCACCTTGGTAACTTCCCATACTGCATTGCCCTCTCTGCCATTTAAATTACATGCCTTTCTCCTATGAGTTTTAGGAATGAAGGAAACAGTTCTGTTGGGAAATGTCAGAGAGAAAGTGCAGTAGTGCGGCCCAGGGTCTGACATCCATTGTCAGGTCCTCTGCAGATTTGGGGACAAGGCTGGAAGAAGTGCTGATTCCCTCCATGCCTCCTGATCTTCTTCCTCTTTTCTCCACCTTAGACCGCCCCAGGTGCCCTCCGACTCTTTGTAAATGGAGAGGTGGGTAAGTGTCTTGTGAGACAGAGATCTTTTGATGCTTGGCAAGAGTCCATTGGAGCTGTAAGTAATCTATGCCACCTGGGCTTCCCTACACCTTGTACTATCTGCAGTTCTTGGGAAACTCAGTGAGGAGTCTTTCCTGGAAATCCAGAGGGTTCCTGACCCTCCAAAGGCTTCCTTCCAGAACTTCCAGGCCCCTGAGGACTGGGTGGAGTGCTGAGGGTGGTAGCAGAATAAGCTGAAACAATTTCCTCTTTTCTCTCTCAGTTTCAGCCCACGGCTATGAGTATGACAACCTCTACGTGCACTTCTTTGTGGAATTGCCAGCCACTAGTAAGTGATATTCTTACATCTCTCCTTCTATGCCCAGTTTGACAGTCCTAGAGGCATTCAATCAGGCTTCCTTTCCCACTCCTCGTTCTTTTCAAGGTCATAGATCAGTTCTACATTGCCAAATCCAGTGGTGACTTCTGCTTTCACCTTCCTTAACCTCTCTGATGCATTTGACACAGCTCACTTTTCTTTTTTTGGTACTAAGTGTTGAACCCGGGGTGTTTTACAACTGAGCTACATCCCCAGACCTTTTTGTTTTGAGACAGTCTTACTAAGTTGTTGAGTATCTCACTAAGTTGCTGAGGCTGTCCTCAAACTTGATATCCTCCTTCCTCCTCTTCCCAGGTTGCTGGATCACAGGCATGCACCCCACAGCTCACTTTTCTTCATGAAATACTTCTCTTGCTTCTGGCTTTCCATTTTTTTCTTCCTTCTTATTTGGGTCCCTCAGGCTCTTTGGCTGATTCCACCTCTTCTGTTGACCTTAAGCTATGAGAATGTTCAAGGTTGAGCCTAGGCTTCTGCTTCTGTCTACCATCTAATCTAGGTGATTATCTCCATCCCATGGCTTACATTCCTCTCTGTGTCTCAGACTCCCAGATTCCTGTCACTAGCCTTATCCTCTCCCCTAACTCCAGACTCATCCAGTGTCTCTTTCTCACTTTTGATTGATATGGTCAAAAAGAACTCTCAATTCCCTCATCCCTCAAGCCTACCCTCCCTGGTGTTCCCCATTCTAAAAAAAAAAAAATGTTAGTATCATCCATTTAGTTGCTGATGTTAAAACCTAGGAGACATCCTTAACTGCTCATATTTTCTAGCTGACTAAAGCCAGTCAGTCACCTCTGTTTTCAAAAGCTCCCAGCTCTCTCTGTCCTCTCTAGCACCCTACACCATGCCACTACTATCTCTTGCTTTGGCCAATGCATCGTTTCTGACTTATCTTCTTGCTTCCTTTCTTGCTCCCCTTTGCAGCTCCTTTGCAACATACACCATAGTCACATAGCCACACTTAGCTTTTTTTTTTTTTGGACTGGGGAATTAAACTCAGGGGTACTTTACCACTGTGCTACAAACTCAGCCCCCACATTGAGCTTTTAAAAATGCAAACCAGTTGTGTTTCATTTGAGTGGAAAACCCATACAGCTTCCTCATTTACTTAGTATAAAACCCAGTCCTCATACCCAGAAAGAGCTGGTTCCTGCTTCTCTCTCCCTTATAACCTTCTAGTTATTCTTCCTGTTATTAAACATTGCCAACCTCATTCCACCTTAGGCCTTTTCAGAACCATTTCCTTTTGTCTGAAACCCTTTGGGCCATGTCTTTGCTTGGATGGTTGCTCTTGAGTTTAGACCTCAGCCTGTCTCTTCTGAGGCCTTCTCTCACCCCTACTCTGAATAAGCCTCCAAGTCACTCAGTCCCTTCACTGTGTTCTGTTTGTAGCATAGTTCTTGTCACCACCTGATAGTCTCTTGTGTCTGGCCTCCCTTCCGCTCACGTGCACACTAGAGTGTTGCTCCATCAGAGATAGGACTCTTTTCTACCTGGTCAGCAGGAAAGTCCCAGGATACATTAGCACATAGCAGGCACTCAGCAAATGGTAACGAATGATTCATTATGTGAATGAGTGAATGGGTGAAGCAACTCTCTTTTTCTCAAGGACTTGCTGTCCTCCTGGGTGAGCTTACTGTATTGGATCTTTGTCTTTCAGACTGGTCAAGTCCAGCATTCCAGCAGCTCTCAGGAGTCACACAGACCTGTGCCACCAAGTCCCTGGGAATGGTATGGAGGATGAAGGAGGGTGTCTGGAAGGGAAAAAAAAAATTTGTTTCTGAGGTGAAGTGTGAAGCTGTTTGAGGCTAACAACACTGAGAAGTCCCAAGTTAGGCCTCTCCCTCTCCCTCTGTGGGCTGTGCAGGGGCTGCCTGGCCTCTCTTGGTCTTTTTTTTTGAACCAGGGATTGAACTCAGGGGCACTTGGCCACTGAACCACATCCCCAGCCCTATTTTGTATTTTTTTAGAGACAGGGTCTCACTGAGTTGCTTAGTGCCTCGCTAAGTTGCTGAGGCTGGCTTTGAACTCGCGATCCTCCTGGCTCAGCCTCCTGAGTCGCTTGGATTACAGGCGTGCGCCACCACACCTGGCTCTCTTGGTCTTTTTGAAAATGGCAGAGGCTTGATATTTGGCTGCCCCTTTGCCTCTTAGCTTCTTATTTCCCACTGGGGTGATAGTTTTTCTTTTTCCTATGCAAAGGTGACCTTGTCATTAGCCACAGGGAGAACATATTCCTAGTGTGACCTTGTGCACCCTATGACACTCTTTTTTAGGACAAGGTGGCTTACTTCTCCTACCCATTCACATTTGAAGCCCTCTTCCTCTATGAGGATGAATCTGCTGGTGAGTAGCACAGCAGGTGACCCTGGGCCTTGGTTCTCTAGGCCAGTGCTCTCTTGGTGAGGGCCTGTGACCTGGATGCTTCCCGTGCTTGTTCCCAGATGCACTCCCGGAGTGGCCTGTGCTGTACTGTGAGGTCCTCTCACTGGACTTCTGGCAGCGGTATCGTGTAGAAGGCTATGGGGCTGTGGTGCTGCCTGCCACCCCAGGTAACCTCTTGTCCCTGCCCTTCAGGTGGCCCATATGCCCCAGGTCCTAGGAACAAGATTAACACTCCTGAAATGTTTGAATGCTACTGATGAGAAGTAGGAATAATTAGGAATTAGAAGCACTCAACCTGAAAGATTCCTTATTCCTTTGAGGAATTTCTCCCCCTTCCATTACAGACAGCTAAGTGAAATTAGAGCTGGCTTCCTGAGGCTGAGCATCGTGGTGGTCTCTACTAGGTGCTCTGTGCTCCTCTGGTTGGATTTACAGCCTTAAGGGAGAAGCTGTGTAGTGAATGGGTATAGCCAATGACTCAGCATTTGTTTTCAAATAAAAACCCTGGTCTGTTAATGAATGCCAGACATCAGTGCTAAATGCCTCTCATCTAATTCTCCCAACCACTGGGTAAGGTGTAGGTGTTGATATTATTTCCATTATGAGGAGAAAAAGCCTCAGGGAGGTTAAAAACTCCTGGTCACACAGGTGATCACTGGCAGAGCAGAGATTTGAATCTCTGTCTGACTGGTTCCCAAGTACATGCTCTTAACCACCATGATATCCTTCATCAAAGGTCAGGTTGTCACTGACCTGGTGTTTTAACAGCATCAAGGCCTGTGTCATTGCTGGGGAGTCATTGAGGGGCCACATGCCCTTCATGGACCTGGCCCCATTCTCTTCCTTGCATAGGCTCACATACCCTGAGAGTCTCCACGTGGAGGCCTGTGGACCTTGGCCCTGTGGCTGAGCTGAGGAGATTCTTCATTGGTGGTTCTCTGGAGCTGGAAGACCTGTCTTATGTGCGAATACCAGGAACCTTCAAGGTGCCTTGCCTCAGGGAGAGTTTATGTTGGGAAGTTCTGTCCCTATTTCTGTTCCGTAAAAGGTGGGGTCTGGGTTAAGGTCCTTCTCTTAGTTGTTCATGACTTCAGTATTACTTAGACCCTCCCTTCCTATGGCATAAACTGGAAATCATGGCCACATTTTGAATGAGGTTCAGATATCTACACTGCCACCCTAGCAGGTCTCTGAGAAATAGTGTACTTAGAGATTTCCCCTGGTCTCTGTCAGAAGAGCTGGTCCCTTCCTCCTATTAGTGAAGGACTCAGTAATCAGATGTGGTCAGGAGTCAAGGAAGACATGTGTAACCTGCTTATTCTCAACAAGGTTGTACTGTTCCCTGAGTTATCACTGGGAGCGTGGTGTTAGCCTTGCAGTGTGTGTATGGTGTGTGTGGGGGGCGGATCTGAGTGAAAGAATGAGGTTTCCCCAACAGCCACTCTCCCCAAGAATGGGAATAATAGCAGTGAGGTCAGCCAGGCTCGCAGGGTCTGGAGTCTGCTGAAACCGATGGTGTCTCCACCACATGTCCCAGGGGGAGCGCCTGAGCCGCTTTGGACTCCGCACAGAGACCACAGGCAGTGTCACCTTCCGCTTGCACTGTCTGCAGCAGTCCAGGTGAGTGACCCTGGACCTCTCCTTGGGTGCCTCACTCCTGAAGGCTAGAGAGCAGTGTGGCCATATAGTGGACTTCCTTGCAGGGCCTTCCTGGAGTCCAGCTCCCTCAGGAAAAGAATGCGGAGCGTGTTGGACCGTCTGGAAGGATTCAGCCAGCAGAGTTCCATTCACAATGTGTTGGGTAGGTTCTTCCCTCCCCAGGTGCCACCCAGAGTCAGCAGGGCCATGTTTCTTCCCAAACTTGACTACAGGCAACATCTCCTTTCCTTGCAGAGGCCTTTCATCGAGCCCGCCGCCGCATGCAGGAGGCCCGAGAAAGCCTCCCTCAGGACCTCGTGAGCCCCTCAGGAACCTTGGTCTCCTAGCTTACTGCTGCCCTGGCCTGGGATGTCGGAAGCTGGCATTCTTCTGTCTCTTCATCTTTCTTAATAGAGACCTCATTGGCTTGCCAACAACTGCAAGAGCTGGGAAATTCCCAGGCTAGCGCCTCTGCCTAGTCTCAGCCGGGTCTTCTTCCTTCCATGTGGAAATGAAGTGGGAGATTCCATGACCCTATGTGGCCACCTCTTTATATTTCAGCTCCTATAAATGGGCATCACAATAAGGCAGGCTTTTTGGTCAGAAACTGGTTTGGGTTGATCCCATCCCCTGTCCTTGACACAGCCTCTTTTCTGGCTTGTCACATAGTCTCACTAGCAGAGGGCTGCAGGGATCTCTGGTTTCACAGCCTTTAAAAATGAAGGCCCTTTCTTCCCAGGAAGGAGGAGGATGAGAGAGATCTCAAATCCCTGGCCTGTGAGTTTCAGCCTGCTCTTTTCGAGGCAGCCTCATTCTACTGCTTGGGGCTTGCTGAGTTTAGGATATGACTTATTTCTGAAATAAATGAAGGCTGAAGGCAGTTCCCAATCCTTTCTGCTAGTTGGGTGGTACCTATTATTATGTTTTTTGCACAAAAAAACTATTTATATTGACTGAAGTTCTGTGGACTGTCTCTGCTCAGCTTGCTGGCCTGATTGAGATATTCTTAATGCCAGGGCCCTAATGCCTCAACCCTTCCCCTTTTCCTTTTTTTCCTACTCCAGAGTATTTCTTTCAGCTCTCTTAATTCAGCCCCCAGGAGTGACTTCAAGGGGAATGCCAGCTTACATCTTAGGAGTGCTTCTCTTCAACATCTGGGCGAAGCATGGGGCTGAGTCCCCACCCTCCCCAGCCCAACAAAAAGACAGCAGCCCCTGCCCTCAACAGTGTTTTATTGGGAGAAGCACAGCCAAACCTGCAGCACACAGGGGCCTGTGGGGTGGCTAGATGCTGGGACTGTGTGGTCTCCAAGTCATGGTGGTAGTGATGGGGAAAACAGAAGAAGCTGGAACCCTCCAGTTGACTCTTGCCAGGAGGACCTCAAGGCCTCATGGCTTGGCCTACAAGTCTTTGCCCATGGCACTGGTTCATAATACTTAAGAGGCTTCCAAGGTGGGTCAGTCCATTGCCACTAAGAACACCAATCCTCACTCCCAGCCAGTGAAGCCAGCTCTGAGCTATAGCCATCAAAAGCACCAGCAGGAAACAGTTGCCCCAGGGTGGAAAGAATCATGATCTTGTCTTTCCCCTTGTCTCCAAGGGTTGGGGGCTTGTCATAACCTCCTGTGGAAACAGTGGAATTGGATAAGTGAGGGATTTGCTGGGCATCCAGGAATATGTCATTTTAGGGCATTAGTGACCAGCCTGAGGATAGTTAGACACTTTGTGTTTGTCCCTCAAAGTCCTAGGCTCTGAGACTGACCATCAGTGCAGGAACCAGCATATTGGGAAGCCACTAGGAAAGAGCCCCCTGTCCCTGGTGATAAGTTCTGTTATCTCGGCTTAAAGGCTTTAGAGGACTCAGCTATCATCCAGAGAGGGACATGAGGACCTCACCCACCCCAGGCCTCCCCTTACCTGCAGAAGCCTCATTTGCCTCGCCAGGCTGATAGGTTCAACTTGGGGATGTGGCTACAGCTCACAAAGCCCCGAGGGTAGATGTTGGCCCTGAAGATGTCCCTCGAAACACTGGTGATGCCAGTGTTGTCACACACAATTCGAGACAAGGAAATCCGGCTGAGGGCCTTGCGCTGTCTCTTGGTGAAAACTCCCGGTTTCTGCCACCAGAACCTACCAGGTGGTCAAGAGATGTGGGAGAATGAGCACCTGTCGTGTGTCAGGTATTTTACATACAGCATTTCCTTCACTTCTCACAACTTTCTGCAAGTTTTATAAATGAAGAAACAGACTCAGTGATTAGATACATTACGCAGTATTAAGTGCACAGTGATTTATGTGGCCAGGGGTGGGTATGAACCTGGGCAAATGCCACATCCAAATACGGAGTTGGCTACTGAGCCACAGCTTACCACAGTGAAAGCAGATTTTGCTCTTTCATACTTGCATCTCTGGGATGTGCTACCCAGGACAGTGAGGCTGACAAGTCTTCCTGGGTTTAAGGAGAGACTTGGGCAATGTCAGCTTTGCCTGGGTCAGGGTCTCTGTTCCTTAGACCCAGCTTTCTAGGGAGGAAAGTCCTGGTCTTAGATCTTGTGAACTTGGGTGAAATGCAGCTAAAAAGAAGCTCCTTTCCTCTGTTGTTTAGTCTTGAAATGCTAATGTTCTTCTACTCTGCCTCTGGTGCTGATGTCTTTTAGTGTGGGTCGCTTACCTGTCTCCATCTCGGGCTCTTCTGAACTGGTTCTCAAAAAGACAAGCCAGAAGAGGCCCCACTCGGGCCCCCGGCAAAAGAGGCTCTGCAATGGCCCCAATCCAGATGTCAATGTTGTCAGGTGTCCCATACAGATTCAGAAACTTCCTTGCCAAATCATGGTTCTTCAGCACCCGGCCTAGCTGTGCCAGATTCCGGGGCTGGGAGAGCCCACAGAAGCGCCTCCATGCATTGTAGCCTGTGTGGGAGAGGAGAGAATCTGACTCAGCTGTGTTGATCTCCCACTAACCTTTTTCCCCACAAGTTCTCCAGAGACAGCTCTGTGGTCAGTCAATATTGGGCCAAACAAGAAGATCCATGCTGGGCCAAACACCAGATTGCTGTCCTCTAATTTAAAATGCAAGTGGACAGCCGGGCTTTGTGAGCATCAGGCTAAGGGATGTGCCTAAATGTAAAGAGCTGTAGCAACCAAAAACAACCACAAATCTGGCATTTAATCTTATGCGGTAGATGTACATAAGTTAATTACGGTACTCAGAACATAAAAAACTCTCATGTTTGTAGAGTGAATGAATGAATAAGCAAATAAATGAGTGAATAAACCAATGAACAAAAGCATGGATAAAAGTCACGTACTCAGAAAAGGACCACACACTGTGTGATTCTATTTACATGAGAGGTCCAGAATAGGTAAATATATAGAGACAAAAAGATCAGGGGCTGGGGACGGGATTGGGAGTAGCCATTATTAGAGTTCGCTTTGAGGGTGATAAAAATGTCATGATGTTAGATCATGATGGTGGTTGCACAACTCAGTATACTAAAATCATTGAATTGTGTACCTCATATGGCAAATTTTATGGTGTGCTAATTATATCTCAATTGATTTTTAAAAAGACTTGTGTAAGAACCTTCCAAAAACTAGTGACCATGATTTCTCAGCTATTTGGATCCTACACTGGGGTCAAGTTACCTGATATGCTGTGGACAATCTAAGTGGGAGATAACTTTGCCATGACCTGAAGAAATGCCAGCCCTGTATCATCAGTTGAACTAGAACTCACAAACACTGTTCCCCAGCCAAACAAAGGACAACTGTACAATGTTTATCATCACTAAACACTGTTGCTTGAATATCTCTTGGGACCCCCCCCAAAAAAAACTATGAGGTACTTTTATGGTATGTTTAAAGTCAAGCCATCATGACTTGTCTAAAGTCCCTTTGCTATCAAGTAGAGTTCAAACTGGATTGTTCTATTCCAAATTTGGTGTTGGACTTGGGAGGAGACTGCAAGAGCTGCCATCTAGGTAATATTTCTGGGATGCCATGGAGGGAACAAGCGTCAGAGGGGAACCCAAAGTCACTGTGGGCAGTTTGGGTGGCTAGCAATCTCAGTCCTCCAGCAGGGGGCGCCCACAGCTCCTTAGCTGTCAGGAGCACCCAAGTTTAAGGAGGCAAGAAAACTACTGAGTGCCTGCTGTATGCCTGCTATGGCAAGTGCAGTAGGCAGTAGCAAGTTCCCTTACTCCTTTATATGTGATGAAAGATCCACTGGGGTAGATGGGGCTTCAGGTTCTATCTAGACAGTGAGGTAGGAGGCAGGGAAGGAGAGGGGCAAGGCAGTGGCTGAAGGCGTCCCCTAAAGGAGTAGAATGGGGATGACAGTGGGAAGAAGGGGGACATTTGAAATGTAATTTCAGATTTTTACTACTTCTTACGTGTGTTACTTTGGGCAAATTTCTAGTTGTCTCTAAGCTTATTTTCTCATCTATAGCATGGAGGTTATAGCTGCTTGTCCGGGTCATTTGGGGGACTAAATGAGTTATACATGAATGTGCCTACTTTCTCTTCTTTCCTGGGATGAAGTCTTTTATAAAAAACAACCAATGCAGCCTTAATTTTATTCCACTTGTTCCTGCCTCTAGGCTCTTGCCTTTCACCCCACCAGAGCAAGGAGCCAGTTTCCACAGCCCTGGAATTGTAGTTTTTCTCCTTGGAACTTGCCAGGGAGGTGGGATTGAAGCAGTCCTTCTCTGACTTATATCTACTACTTTTCTCTACTTGAAAAGTCCAGATCTCCTTTTTCCAGCTCCTGTGCTCAAGTCCTCCTCCTGTGGTGAATGTGAAGTTGGAGGCCCCACAGCAGATGGGGAAGACTTGGCAGGATGGCTATTAAAGTTTTCCAGGGGTGCTTTAGTGCATCAGCCTCAGCCTTGAGCTCTGCACCCCTCCACATCTTGTAGACAATTCCTGTCAGAGAAGAGGCACCAGGTCTTCTCTGAACCCTCTGAGCAGCCCAGGCCTGTGTGAAGCCTGTGAGGAGAGACAGACACCCGCTTACCTGGAAGGCCGTGGTCTCGGCTGCGTTGCATGTTGAGAGCCGCCAGGTCCAGCCCGATTCTTCTTACTTGCCGAAATAGCCGGTCCCGGAGCTCATCCACCATCATGGAATCTTGTCGGTTCAGCTTGGCTGGGGTGGCCATGAGGCCTCGGAAGATGGGGTCAATGCCACCTGGTGGCAGAGAGTGAGAGCAGCACTGATTGGACCAGCCTCTGGGAAGCCCCTTGGATCATCCCATCATGCCAAGCTGGCTCAGAGCTGCATAAACCAGTTGCTTATTTTGTAATATTTGTGAGAACAGCGGCATGGGTGGACATGAGGGAGCTGGAGCTGGGAGGGATCACCCCACATCTTAAAGGAGGGAAGGTGAGCTCCCTGCAGGTCGACACTGTGCCAGGCTAACATAGGTCTCTGCCCCTTTTAGAAATCTCTCCATTGCTCAGGGCATGGGAGGTCCATACTTGAGGGTCTTGCTGGCCCTGCCTTTTCTCCACTGTCCTGGGGAGATGTTAGCAGTGGCCTTCGTAGCATCCTGGTCTCCTGGCAGTAAGCTGGGCCCACCCAGGAGAGGAAGTGCTTCCCACCCCTTCTCCCTTTGCCTGTGGAAAACCTCACCCTCGTGCACAATTCTCCAGCTGGCAAAGAAGGCAGAGCTAAGTGGGACACGGGAGTTGGGTGCTGAGGCCTGGTACTGGCTGTCCAAGCGGAACATGAAAGGCTGCAGCATGGTGTGGCCAAAGCGGAAGGCCAAGGTGAAGACATTGGCCACACGTGGGTCCACATTGGAGCAATAGCCTCTGTAGGGCCCCAGGGTTTTTCTGGCCCGGGCCTTTCCCAGAACCAACGGCAAAAAGTCCCGGTAGGTGATGATCTGGGAGAGAAGACATACAAGGAATGTGGCCAGAGTGGCCACCCAACCCCCACCTGGCCTTCAGATGAACTCATTTTAAAGGGCTGCTTAGACACAGCAAGTCATTATGATCATGTCAGATTTGGCAATGTTAATTTCCCATTGATAGATGAGAAACTGAAGCCCAGGGAGGTTGAGTGTCATGTTGTCTGCCACAACTAGTTAGCGGCAGAACCCATTGCAGAGGTATCCCCCCACTCCCAGTCACCCAGACCCAGCCCGCTCGAGACACATCCCCAAGCTTGTGCTAAGAAAGGTGGAAACCATGCCCTCAGATTGCTCCTCAGGCCAGGTTGTTTTCTGGGAGATGCTGGGGCTCTGGGTCCCCTACCTGGACCATGGCCCCCACAATCTTCCGAGCCTCATTGTACAGCTTATCTCCGGTCCAGCGGGGATTGAGGCGTCTCAGTTCGGTGGCCAGCCGGTTGTGCTCTCTCACAAAGAGGGTGTGCAGGGCTGCCAGTTTGGGGGTTTCACTTGACCGAGAGTCACCTTGAAAAACCCAAGTCAGAGTTGCCAAAGCCCTGCCCAGAGTCTTTCTGCAAGGGCAGACCGAGGTCTGGGGTCTGGAGAGATGGAGCAAGCCTAGCTCTGCCCTCACTGCTTCTCATCTTCCTTGGCTGTGCTGAGAGGCTCCTCACTGACCACCACCCTCCTCTCAACACTATAGCCCAGGAGGGGGAGCAGAGTGGGGTCTTGGGTCCCTAAGTGGCTGGAGAAGGTTAGGGCCAGGTGAGGAGCACAAAGCAGCTACTCTTCTCAGACTGACAGGCCTTTGCCTGAAGATTCTGTCTACAAAATGACCAGATCTATAGCCCAGGCCAGCCATGGTGGGGGGACCTGGATGACTTTGGGATGTCATGCTGCTCTCACCAGAGAGTCAGAGGGAAAGAGAGGGTTGGGCAGAGCCCCACCCAGACCTTCTCCTATAGGCAGGCAAATAAGTTCAGTCATCTGCTGGCTTCAAACAAAGCCCTTTAGCACAAGTCTTGTTATAGTACCAAAGACTTCTCATGAGGTCTTTTCCACTCCTCCAAGGAAACAGGTGTACAGTTCTTACAAGGAGAGCTGGAGACACTGGCCTTGAGGAACGCAGTGGGCCAGAGTGGACAGCAGAGACCTGGGAACTAAACTGGCTTTTCCCATGTGGGTGCTGCCATTTGAAACTCTTGAGCACATTACTATTCCTCCCTAAGTCTCAGCTTCTCTTCTGTAAAATGAGGATGATAATTTCTGCATTTCAGAGCCTCTGTGAGGTTTAGGGATAGCCAACAGGAACATCTTGAATAACTGGAAACAATTCCATTATCATTACAACCACACACACCAGGGCAGACACTTGGAGGAGAGTTCAAATTACGTATCCAGAGGAAGGACCAGGTGACAGTGTCTAACAAGAGTGTTTGTAGGTGAGGAACTAAGAAAATTTAGCCTAGAAAAGAAAAATATCTAGGTGTAAGTAACAGGTACTTTCAGGTAATTAAAGGGGCTCTTCTCTGAGGTTCCAGAAGCATGAGGAAGAGCAACAGGGCTAGATACTAGATCAAAATAAGGGGAACCCTTTTTACAGCCAGGGGAGCTGCCTGGGAATAAGTCATGGTGCCATAGATAGTGAGTCCCTCATCTTTGAAGAGACAGTCAGTTATCTCTGGCCACGAGCAAGGGATTGGCAAAGGGACTTCTTCCAACTGACCGACTCTCAAATGTATGCTCATGGTGTGAATACAGAGATCCCCATCCAAGTCCCCTAATCCCACATCCCACGATGGCTTCCCAAGACACCACCTTCCAAGTCAGACCTGCCAGGAAGCAAGGGATGCGCGCGGAGCGGTTGGTAAGGAGACAGGGGTCGTCCCGAAGGTTGTCGAAGGGCAGCAGGGCCCTGCCGTGGTCTTGGAAGCGCTGGTTGACCGCCAGCAGCCCTAGGTAGTTGGTCCGGTTGCGGAGCCGAAGGGCGAGAGAAACCTCGCTGCCATAGACCATGCTGGCGTCCACAAAAGAGGTGAGCGCATTGATCTGGTTGCGAACTTTGTTTCTGTTTCGCGGGCACGAGGGAGCCGAGCGGAAGAAGGGGATGCAGTCACGCTGGTTCTTGATGCGGGGATCGTTGGGCGGAATCTGAGGTGGAAGAGGAGTCAGTGACACCAGGGACCCTCTGCAGTAGGCTCACTCCTCTTGGTCATCATCTCCCTCAGAACTTTGCTCAAACCTCCCTCCTCCAGGAAGCCCTCCTTGACTCCCCCAGACTCCGGCTGCTCACCCCGTCAGTTGGAGTGTCCTGAGCACTTTTTATCATAGTCACAAAATGTCAGAAATGAAAGAGGCTTTTCAAACAATCTAGAGCCTCTTCTTACAGGTGGGGAAACTGAGGCCTCTCTGAGTGGGGATGTGAAGCCATTTGGCAGAAGTGGGATTAGAATTCACTTCTGACAATTAAGCCTGTGCTCCTTTAGTTTCAAGCGGCTGGACAGACATTCCCTACGCTCCTTTCTTTCCAGGAGCTTTGGACACAATGAAGGTCCAGAACCTCAGTCCAGGCCTGGCACAGTAGCACAACGCCTGTAATCCCAGCGACTGGGGGTGGGGGCGTGCTGAGGCAGGAAGATCACAAGTTCAAGGCCAGTTGCAGTAATTTAGCAAGGCCCTAAGGAACTTAGCTAGACCCTGTCTCAAAAAATAAAAATAAAGGAGACTGGGGATGTGTTCTGTGGTTAAGGGCCCCTGGGTTCAATCTCTGGTATCAAAATAAACAAAAAACAAGACACCCAGAGCAGGAGGTGGGAAGCTGGCAGTGCAATACACACACAGCTAAGTAACCAAACTGAGGGGCATTTGCTATGCTTTGTGTAAGAGTCAAATGCTAAAGATATTAATAGGAAGATGTGAGAAAGCTGTGCCGAGGAGGCCCTGAGCCAGTCTTGTGAGGGGGCAACAGGGAGGGACAGTGTGTCCCCCTGCACCCCAGTGGAGACTCTGCTCCCTGGATTCTTTCTTCTTCTTTTGTCTAGTGCCCCATACCTTCCTTGCCTACTGGCCTGAAGGACAGAACTCTGCTTCCAGCCCACCCCAGAGCTGCAGGGCCCTTGGACCACCCAGAGGAGAGAAGGGCAGGTGCCAAGAGACCCTAAAGGCTTCCAAAAGTAGAGATTTCTCCTGTTGGAATCAGCCCGATGGCCAAGGGCTATCTCCAATCACTTCCTCCTCCATGGAGCGCGAACGGAGCCTCTGGCAGGTTGCCCCACTACCACACTGGTCTATGCCCAGCTGTGTTTCTTGGCGTCTGGATTATATCCCAGCTCCTTCAGGATGGGGCTTCAGCCTTTCAGATTCCCACCCGCAGCCCACTGCCCCCTCCACAGGGGCTTGGGTACCTTGATGGGAAAGCAGGGGGGTAGCTGGGCACAGGTCTTCTCACAATCAACGCCTGCAGTGAAAGTCACTCTGGCTGGGGACTCTGGGGTGAAGTCCAGGTCATGGTCAATGAACTGGCCCCACTGCATGAACATGAGGGCCCGACCCCGGTCAGAGGCCAGCCTCTTGCTGGGAAAGCGCACGATCTGGTTGGAGACAGCTCGGACCTGTGGGGAAGTAAGGTCAGCAAGGAGCTTGGGCAGCTGATCTCCAGGGTGCTGCAGCCAACCCGGGACTCAGGGGAGAGCAGCAGTGCCCCCTGCTGGAGCTGATGGATCCTCTCGTCCTCTTCTGCCCTGCACTCCCCTGTCCTGTGCCCCAGGAAATGTAGCCCTACTTGTGGCCATCATTCCTAGAAGGCCAGTCTCTGACCTAGATCCCGAGGATTCCAGCAGTAAAGAGAAGGAGAGGGGCTGGGTCAGCTGACTCAGACTCATCAATTGTTAGATTGATGTATAGACCAATAGATGATGGAACTGATTCACAGATGTGTGGACTGATTTTAAGATGGTGGATAATAAAGAGAGAACTGGACAGATAGATGGAAGGATCAATAGAAGAAAAATTGATCAAATAGATATTGATAGGTGGGGAGATGACAGATTGTCATATTGACATTACAAGGGAAAATAAACATGAAATTTATAGATTTCATGCCAGATTAAGGTACTTGATACTAAGTCTCTCAGAAAGAAACAATCCAATATTGTTATGGCTAACATTAAGAGATCATGTCCTCATGTGACTGTTTATACTAAGCACTTTATTTAGTATGTGTACTCTTCGAGGCAGCATTTTCTGCCATGTTATAGATGAGGAAACTGAAACACAGAAAGTGATCTTCTTTGTCCAAAGTCCCTCATCTGGCAAGAGACCCTGAGTTTGATTACTGACTGGCTGACTCTGGGCTCTTTTACTCCCTATATTTAAAGGGGATGAAGCAACCTCCAAACCCCCCACCCTGACTCACAAGTGGGAGGAGGAAACCGTTGCGCCTCTTGTAGGGGGTCCAACCGTAGGGGAGCGACAGCCTGTCCTCATACTCCGCTGGCAGCCAGCGGGCCAGGGCCCGGTTGGAGGCCCCTAGCCAGGGCCTCTTCCTGTAGCAGTGGGTGAGTGGGGTTAGTGGGGTTTGGGGACATGAAGGGAGGCAATGGGGAAGGTGGCCCCTGGCACCCACTTGTTGTTGCATCTCCCAGTGATGGTGCGGTACTTGTTGCTGCACTTCTCAGCCTGCTCCTGGGGAGCACAGCCACTGGCCTGGGACAGCAGGCGCAGCTGGTGTTCCGTTAGCACATCTAGAGGACAGGTGGGTGAGGTCCTGAGTCTAGAGTCCTAGCCCCTTCCTGAGCTGGCCTGCTCCATCCCTTTACCACCCCTCCTCCCTATACCCCAAGGCTGTGCACCCGCCTCAAATCCTGGCTTCCTTTCACTTCCAGACCAGGGCAGGCCCTGGGGACTCAATGGGGAGCAAAATACCAGTGATATTGAAGGGTCTGGATCTCCAAGGTTGTAACTTCTCTTCCAGGAGCCCTAAGGCCACATGCATATAATCAGCAGCCTGAACAACTGTCTTGGTGGCTGCCACGGGTTGCTTGAAGAAGGACAGGAGGTCCATGGGGCTGGCGGAGCCACTGCGAAGGCGCTGCTTGATGCTGCCCAGGAGATGAGGAGGGAGGGCCAGAAGAAGGTTCAGACTCACCCAGTAGAGCCCCAGCCCAGGGGTGAATCATCAGGACAGGGTGGGCAGACCAAGGATGAAGGGAAGGGAGGTTCTCTACCAGCTGTAGCAGTCCCGTGGTGCCCAGGGGTGTGGGTTGGGTGAAATGCCTGTCTGGAGCCACTCCCCCATTGACCCTCCCAGGCCCAGGCAGCCCCCAGACCCAGGTCCACCTCTTCTGGGTTCGATTGTAGGCAGCATCCACCAGCAACTTGGCCTCTGCTATGCAGTCCTGAAGGACTGAGTTCTCCACTGCCCTGGGGGAGGCTGTTCAAAGCAATGGAACTGAAGGTCTAAGGGAGCCCGAAGACCCTCCCAGATCCAAGTGCTTCCCCACCATTCCCCTGTCCCCAGACTGACCCTCTTTCTTGGCTGCCCAAGGGGCTGTTACCTGAGACAGTGCCCTCACTGGGTTGGGGGAGGATGAGTGTAGCTAGGACCCCTGCTAGGCCCAGGATCAGCTGCATCTCTCTGGTGAGACCTCCAGCCACAGCTGGGTGAGAGACACCCTCAGTCTCCACAGGGTTGGGAGTGGGGTGCCCTGATCCCTTCTTGCATGGAGAATCCCAGGCAACCTCTCACCCTCTCCTGCTCTTCTCCAGAAGTAGCTAGGAAGGGACTTTTATATTGCATCCTGTGGTGGGGGAGGGCAGCTCTGGGCCACAGAAGCCCAGCCCCTTAGGTGGAGCTCTGAACCCTCTGGTTTCCAGGGGAGTTGTGAGATTGGAACACCTCACCCCACCCTGGCCTTCTTCAGTCTGGTGACATCCTCCCTCCTACCTGTCATTCCATCTTCACCCTCTCCATGGAGTCAAAGGATGCATTTCTCCCAGGGCCCAAAGCAGTGCCTAGGACACAGGTCTTGCCTTACCTATATTTGCACCATGACGGAGGAGGAGTGTGCCTCAGAAGAGGCCTGGTCTTGGCCTCTTCTGAGGTCATTACCTAGCTGTGAGGCTTTCTGCCAGGTAGCTTCCCTCTGCAGGACTCGATTTCTGCATCCCTAAAATGGGAGTTGAACCAGCTGATTGGAAAGGCTCCTCTCCTCCCCATCTAGGAAGAAATGGGGTCTACTTTACTGTTGTATGGTCCCACCCCCACCGAACACAGCACAAGGTCTGGTATTCAGGAGGTGCTCAAAAGTAAATGTTTGTTGAGAGAATGAATAATGTAGGATTAATAATTCAATCCATCCCCTCTCCTCTCCAGTCACACCAGGTCCTTCCAAGGTGCCTGGAAGAGGTGAAGTGATGACTGAGGCAGAGCCTGAAACACCTCCAGGGGTTATTTGGGGACCCAGTAAGATGTCACAGGTAAAACACCGGATGAGAGAGCTGAGGTCCTGCAGGGCTTTAGGTTTCTCCAGTTGTTTCCTCAGTGCACAGCAGTGGGGGGATTATTCTGAGTGAGCAGTGTAGACTCTGGATTCCTATTGGCTTGACTAGAGGTAGCTTGTTGCTGTGGGCTCGGACTGACCTGAGTTTCAATCTAGCTCCATCACTGCAGTGTGACTTTGGGGGAACCCCCATTTCCAAATCTTAAATGTAGAATGTATCCCAATCAGTCCCAGAGGGCCCATTCCTCTCACAGCTTTGGCTTTGCCTGCAGCATGCCTTGCCTTTGTCCCTTCTTTGGGTGGACATGTCCCTTCCTTACTCAGTGTGGACCCTGGACCTGCTCCAGAACCCCACAGGGGCTCCTGTCATCCTTTTCTCCTCCCTCCATCCCCAGCCGACCTCAATCTGCCCAGTGCCCTCCCTGCCCTCCCTCCCACAGCAACGACACCAGCCTCAACAGTTGCTCTTGACACAGCCACTTGCTTTGGCAACTCCTTTCACAAGCTTCAGTTGATGGCCCAGGCCCCCCGATCTTATCTGCTGTTTTCAGCTGAGGCCCCTGACCTGTGATACGGGACCCTGAATGGACAGTCACTGTGTAGGTGCTGAAAGTTCACTGGGTTCCTTGCTGACCCACTGTGTGACTTTGGATAAATCACCCCCCACACACCCACACACTGCACCTCAGTTTCCAAACTTGTGAGACAGGATGGTGATCCTAATGTAGGTGAGAGATTTTTAAAATTGTAACATGGTCCTCAACTGTGGGTTACCTCCCCTGTCCTCAGGAAACCAGATGCCCTGGGTTGGAGCCAGGTGGGGTGTATGTGGCCCAGGTCACCCTCTTCCCAGGGCCTCTGCTCTCAGAGTGAGCTCCGCTTTTCTACTTATTCAGCAATATTGAGTTGTGCAAGGGTTTGGCTGTATCTTTGAGCCCAAGACAGAACCCTGGGTCCTAGACCCCACCCTACCTGCCACGTTGGCCAACATCTTGGGAATCTTGACCTATGGATTGCTTAAGGTGATGAGAGGAAAGCAGAAGGAAAGGGCCCACTGAGGAGCCCTGCACAGGCAGACTATGGAGGAGGAGGAAGTGGAGGAGGAAGAAGAAAGAAAAACCAGAATTGTAATAGACCTCTAGCTAGTGCAGCCTGGCTAAATCTACATATATGTATTTCTGGCTATAAATTGTAACATTCCAGGGTTGGGGTTGTGACTCAATGGTAGAGCACTCACCTAGCATGTGTTAGGCACTGGGTTAGATTCTCAGCACCACATATAAATAAATAAAAATAAAGGTCCATCAACAACTAAAAAAAAATCTTTTCAAAATTGTAACCTTCCTGTAGGACAGGCAGAGGCAGATTAGCTGCCTTCCCAGTTTGAGCCAAACTGCAATTAAATTTATGTTTCCTTTTTGTAAGGTTTTCTCTTATTTCCCATGTGGGCAGGGTACTAAATCCAGCCAGTTGGAACTCTAGCAGGGCTCTTACCTGGGTGCTGGTAACATTTTCCTGCTTCCAGCTGCTCCCTATTCGGCAGGAAGCTCCCATTTCCTTCTGGCTTCCTCTGGGAAGCCATCTTTGACGCGTCTCATAGGCTAGGCTAGGTGCCTGAGCCACTGTGGTCAGACCCAGGACCCTAATGAGGTCAGTACAAAGAGCTGACTGCACCATCAACCCCTCAAGCAAGCTACACAGTCTGAGGCCACCTCCTTACTGGCAGATGGAGGTCTTTTCTGTGGTCTACCTCACAGAGTCCTTAGGAGAATAAGTGTGAAACGCTACCACTGGCGCCTGGTCCTCAGCCGGTGCTCAACAGTGTTTCTGAATAAGCTTTGTTGTTTCCTTTCTTGAGCTTGTTTGAGGTTGTTCCTCAAGGTCAGATATTGCCATCAGCCTGAAGAGTAGGGGGCAGTGAGTGCAAGGGTTTACAGGTCCTTCAGGGCTGGAAGGGAGGCCTCCAAAGCAAGGGTTGTTGGCCCCTATCTCTCTGGGGGTGGGCACTGGAAATTGAGCACAAGGACAGGGATGGAGCCCCGGCTCCAGGAGCTCTCCAGCCTCAGCACCTACTGTGTGGCCTTGACCAGGGGGCAGGGTCCTCACTGTGGTCTGCTTTGACATGTGCTTTTTCCTGTAGTCAGGGTCAATCACATGCAGGGACCAGAAGAGAGCTGCAGTCCCTCTTCCTTCCCATGGGCTTTTTCTCATGCCAACTGGGACCTCAGTGGAAGTTTTCCTTTGGGGTTAAGTTTTGCTCAGTTGCAAACAAGAGTATGTCACTGGAGGTGTGTTATTTTTTGGTACGTCTCTCCTCTATATACTGAAATTATTAGTAGAGATACTTATTAAATGAAATAAGTAATAGTAATGGCCAGATAATAAATGTGGGAATTTTCTTTTATTGGATTTTGTATATGTAATCATGTCAATAATATAGGCACACGCCTATAATCCCAGAGACTTGGGAGGCTGAGGGCAGGGGGATTTCGAGTTCAAAGCCAGCCTCAGCAACTTAGTGAGGCCCTAAGCAGCTCAGTGAGGCCTTAAGCAGCTCAGTGAGACCCTGTCTCTAAATAAAGTACAAAATAGGGCTGGGGATGTGGCTCAGTAGTGGAGTGCCCCTGGGTTAAATCCCCAGCACCAATATGTAAAAAAAAAAAAAAAGAAAAGAAATAAAGCTAAAACATTACTATTTTTAAAAAGAATGGATTAACACTTTAATTATACAAATGTGTTTTAAATAAAAGAAAAAACCTACATATTGGTAGTTTTAATATTTAATACATAATTACAGTTCCTGTTTTCTTGATGTTTTGTTTTGTTTTTTTTTTTGAACCAGGGATTGAACCCAGGGGCACTCAGCCACTGAGCCACATCCCCAGCCCTATTTTGTATTTTATTTAGAGACAGAGTCTCACTGAGTTGCTTAGGGCCTTGCTAAGTTGCTGAGGCTGGCTTTGAACTCGCGATCCTCCTGCCTCAGCCTCCCAAGTCGCTTGGATTACAGGCGTGCACCACCATGCCCGGCTGTTTTGTATTTTTTAAATGAACAATTATAAAAGGAATAAATTTAATCTTCAAGATATGATTAAAACTCAGTAACATTTCATTGAGTGAAGTAAGATTTACACTTAAAAATGCTTCAAGGTTTGCACTCACTCACTGTTTTACATTTTAAATACAAATTAAAACCACGGTGTTTATCATAATTTCTGTATCATCACCATTTATTTCACATCAGCTGTTTAAACAGAATACACAATGCTCAGACATTTTTGGACCATTAGCAGTTTTTCTCAAACAAATACACATAGCTGTGGAAGCCACTGAATTTTGGGGAATTTTCTGAATTAACTTCCACATAGAGCACAATGCTTATTAAAGGATAAGCCGTAAGAATGCACTAACTTGAAGCTTGCATGGTTTACCAGTTGCAGCAATTTTTGAGACTATAGATCAACCCAAGCTGTCTTTGGGGAGGAGAATTGTTACCACTAATACTGTTTAGAATTGCCACGCCATGGCGATCATGGTGAGCGGTCTGCCCTTTCCTCTGCTTTATCACGCGCAAATTCCCTCCAGACAACACACCCCTTATTTTCTCAATGGGAGTGAACAGCTTCCTCTGCTCTGTCCTGGGCACTGGTGTTTTGTCCCTTCCTTTTACCTTCACTAAATGGTAAATCAGGAGGTTTTCAAGTCCTTCCATCCCCTCCAGCCTCCCGACCCCCTCCCACACACTTTGGGTCCCTGGGGAGAAAGAAGGAAGGGAGCACTGGACTCTGAGCCCCCGGAGGAAGAAGGGATCACTCATGCTGTACTGGAATCAGCCCATGCAGAGTCCAGATAGGCAGGGTCCCCACTCTGTGGGGTCCATGCACAATGCCTCTTCAGCCAGGGATCCCCAGATCCTTCCACAACTTCCCAGGCCCTGCAGGACCTCTCCAGCGTCCACCTCACTCCTCACCACTCTCCACGCTCCAGCCTCATCTCCCTGAAGTTTCCCCCTTCACCTCTGGTCCTTGTACATGTCCCCTTGCCTGACTAACTCCTACTCATCTTCTCCCCTGGGTTGATCCATCACCTCCTCCAGGAAGCCTTCCCTCAGCCCCTTCCTGTTCAGAAATCCAAATTCGGTCTCAGTTAAATGCAGGGCACCCACACTGATGCCTGTGAAGCACTGAAGGAATGCTGTCACCATGTCCATCCTGGGCAGATGCTGAGCACCTTGGGGACCTCAGGCCTGATCTTGCTTGAGGCTGTGTATCTGACACCCAGCACAAGGCTGGGCCTAGGACCAGTGCTCAGGAATGTTGAAGGATATACAGGAGTGTGCACTTAACACCAGGGGCCACACACTTTCCACCTGGAAGGGAGGAAAAGTCACCTTTCCACAGCCATTGGGGTTTCCCAAATCCTAGTTCTTCTCCAGGGGATAGTTGAGCCACTCCCAGGGTGTTGACCCCAATAGGCCAGATGGGTGGGATGAGGAAGGGGTTGGGGGCCATAATGGAGCTGATGTAGAGATGGGAAGGCCTTAGGGTGGGCACTGGGTGGTCCCCCAGGGCAAGGTAAGAAGCAGAAACCTGAGCTCTGGGTGGTTGGAGTGGGTGCTGCTCAAGGGATGTGCGCATGAACAGCCCGCTGAGCATGGAGGCCACGTCTTGGGGACCACAGGGGTTGGGCACCCCATGGGGGTGGGGTGGGGCACATGGGAGGTCTGTGTGAGCTTTTCCCTCAGCAAGTGGGCTGGGCCATGGGGACCTCAGAAGTTGGGGAGTTTCATGGGCGAATTCTTCCTCTGAAAGGGAAATGGGCAAAATAAAAAACCAAGGCCAACCTACAAGACCCATGGAAAAGACCACTCTTGGGATGACAGGAGGTGACAAGTCTGCTTGGAGACTGGAGATAAGAGGGCCAGAAGAAGCTGGTGGTGTCCTCAGGGACCGGGGCTCTCGCTAGGGACAGCTCCTTAACAGTTCTCCCTTCCTTCCAGGCTTGTGGGAGTGCGAGCTGAGGGACTTGGCCCCATAAGCATCCAGTCCCCTCTGCTGGCTCCTCCTGTCCATCTGAACAACTTTTCCTAGGAAAGGAACCTAAGGGGGTCACAGTCTGGCTCCCACTCTGAGTCCCATGTCCTTTCTATTTCTTTGCCCTCTAAACCCACTGGCTTTCAGCTCCTGAACTGGGCCTGCCCCCTCCTCCTCCAGGTCTCAATCATGAGGTCTCTTCCCTGTCTGTGTGGTGACTCCTTCTGAGCATGCAGGTCTCATCCACGAGGAGCCTTTCCTGGTCCACCACCTGGACATAATGTGGTTGGCGGGGTCTTCCTGTCCATAGGAGGCTTTCAGCTCCATTCCTCAAAGTCACATCATTGTAATTATATACGTGTCTCTGTGGTTGGATTTGGTTAAGCTTCAGTTCCCTGCAGGCCTGTGGGTGTCAACCCAGGATGGGTGTGAACCTATTTTACTGCTCACAGTAGCCTCAGTACCTAATATAGTGCCTGGAAAGGGGATGAATGCTGATTTGTGGAATGGATGCATGTCCTGTGACCTTGCCTGTCATGGTTCTGAGATCAGGAGAAGGATCAGTGCCTGTAAGTCTGCCAGGATCTGGTGCCTTTGACCAGGGGCATTGCTTTCTCTGGGTCGGTGGACCCTGTTGCAGGCCTAACTCTGCCAGACTCACTTCCAGACCTTGGACCATGAAGGAGGTTTCCCTCTTGGGCACCTTTCAGCTTCAGTACCCACCCCTGGATAGCTTGAAACCTCAAGTTTCTGCAATTGCTTTCACAAGAACCGTCCACCAGCTATGGGGGAGCTGCTGGCCACAGGACTGATTTGATCTCTTTATCTGCTGTTCTCCAACTGCCACATCCAGGCAGTAGGGTCAGAGCAGGACTTGGGGCCTGGTAGATCTGCTTCTGGTCCTTCTTCCAGGGCTTCTGTAATGGGGTCTTGGGCCCTATTCTTATGATGAGAACACTGACATGCACAGAGGGAAAGGGTGTGACTCCAACTTCAGTGGCTCTACTCTACGCCAGAGTCCAGGGTGGCCAGGAGTTTGTGCACATGTATGTGAATTCATGTATATGTTTGTGTTTCAGAGCTGGGTACAGTCCTCTTGAGGGAGGCAGTTGAGTCCTCTGCCTTTAGCAAGCCTGGAGAAAACACATCTTGGGGCTTTGGAGAGCTGGCCTGGGAGTCCAGCACCTTCCTTCCTGAATGACCTTGAGAAAGGGCTTGACCTCTCTGATCTGCTAATCAATTTAACAAAGGACAGGAAGGTTCAGAAAGCAGGAGGGTCAAAACATGAGAGGTCATAGGTCCAGGCTCAGGAATCAGCCAAGGGCAAGTGCCCCTTCCCTCCCCGCTCCCACCTGCCTTGGCCTTCTGTGAGAGCTTGCTACCCTACCTTCTTCATCAGACTGGGAATTCCCAGGGGTAGAGACTGGGGCACAGGAGGGGAATTGTGGCCTTGCAATGATCCAAATGACATCATGAGTGAGAAGGCTCAGAGGGGCATGTAACTCACAGTGTGCTGCCATTTGTAGTGATTGGAGCCCTGGGGGTGCTGGAATCCAGCAGGAAGGGCTGCAGCTGATGTGGGTGATTTCTTGCTCTTGCTGTATGGAAACTCAGTGCCTTGTGCTTTACTGTCCTCTCCCATGTCCTTGTAACCATCCTCTGAGGCAGGAGCTGCTGATGGGACTTCGTTTTTTTTTTGTTTTGTTTTTAAGTTGTAGATGAACACAATACCTTTAATTAATTAATTTATTTATTTTGTCTTTTCTATTTGTTCTAAAACGCACTTTGACACGTCATACATAAATGGAGTATAACTTCTCATTCTCCTGGTTGTACTTGATGTAGAACCACACCCGCCATGTAGTCCTATATGCACACGGGGTAATAATGACCCATTCATTCTACGATTCTTCCTATGCCCATATCCCCTCTCCTCCCTTCAATTCCCTCTGCCTAATCCAAAGTAAGAATAGAGTTACTTTGGATATTTCTTTATTTTTATGTGGTGCTGAGACTCGAACCCAGTGCCTCACACATGCTAGGCAAGCTCTCTACCACTGAGCCACAACCTCAGCCCTGGGACTTCATTTTTAATGTTGAAGTAGAGAAAAAAATAATGTATCATGGTGTCCAGGATTGGGCCCTCAGTAGGGGTCTGAGTTAGAAGTCAAGTTCCTGAGGGCACAGATGTGACCTGATGGAGAGAAGCCCCCTCCCATGGCTGGGATGATGCCTGAGCCTGAGCAGGCAGAGCAGGAGCCTGGAGCCCCCTGTGCTGGAGAGGAGTCTGGCAAGCCATGCGCTGCTCCAGCCGTACTGACTTTGTTGCTGACCTTAAGGGGCTTCCCCTGGATCCCTCCTGGGCCAGGCTCCTGTGGACTGACGGCTCCAGCTCAGGGGATAGAAGCCACTCTAGAGCAGGAGCTGGTGGGGGTCTGAGAAGGAGGGCTGCACCCTCCTTCAATCCCCCTTGGCTACGAACTGTAAATAAAAACACAACACAGTCTCTCTACAAGAAAGGGCCCACAGAGCCATGTGTGGTACTGCATCCCTGTAATTCCAGTGACTGGGGAGGCTGAGGCAGGAGGATTGCAAGTTTGAGGCCAAATTAGTGGGGACCCTGCCTCAAAAAAAAAAAACGAACTGGAGATATAGCTCTCTGGTACACCAGTTAAGTGCCCCCAGGTCAACACTCAGTACAGAAAATAAAAAAAGAAAAAAGAAAAAAGAAAAAAAGAAAAAGGAGAAAAAAAAAGAAGAGAAGGCCCACAGTAGGCTTGTCGGCTAATCCCAATACACCTAGAAAGAATGACTGCCTTAAGGCTTTAAGAATTCAGACACCCCCATAAATGAAACGATCTCTTGCCTGGGGCATTAAAATCTGTAAGACTCAAAATGCAAAGAAAGAAGCTGACCTGGTGGCCTAAACCTGTGATCCTAACAACTCCAGAAACTTAAGATAGGAGAAACATGAGTTTGAGGCCTGGGTTCAATTCCCCAAAACAAAACAGAACAAAACAAAAACAAAGTAAGGATTTACTTTCCAGCCACAACCTCCTGCATCTCTCTGGTAGGGATGGTGAGCATGGGGGTGGTGATCTTGGGCTCCCAGTCCCTTGGCAGCACTGGAGGTGACAGGAGTCAATGCCCAATATCCCAGGTCCCTCTGTTCTCGCTCCTGGCTCCTATTGGGTCAGTCACAGCTACTGCCGCATTTGTTCCCTGGGGGGTGATTTTCTTCCTCAGGTTTCTGATCAAGGGTAGACATGGCCTTTCTTCCTGACATCAGCCAAAACAAAGTCAGAAACCTATGGATCAAGAGGACAAAATAGACCTGGGCACAGTGGCACACACCTATAATCCCAGCAACTCTGGAGGCTGAGACAGGAGGGTCACAAGTTCAAAACCAGACTCAGCAAATTAGCAAGGCTCTAAGCAACTTAGCAAGACCCTGTCTCAAAATAAAAAATTAAAAGGTCTGGGTGAAGCTCAGTCGTAAAGCTCCTGCGTGTTCAATAGTCACACACACACACACACACACACACACACACACACAAATAGAATTGAAAGAGTAAATTGTAGGCACTTATTACTTGTTTAATGAATGAATAAAAACATGAATGTTCAAACGTAACTAAAGACAACCCAAACCCAATTAGGAAGTGCTACTTAAGGGGTGACCTTCCTGTGATTTCATGGTAGTCATTGCTGGGGAATCTGTCGACTCACACCTTCCTTCTCTGGGAACACCCTTACCCACAATCCTTATTAGAGGGGGATTGGATGATCACGCTTCAATCACAGGACCTGTGTATTCCCCAGCCACAGGGAACACATGACTCAACTTCAGCCAATCAGATTGTTCTCTTTGGACTTTGGTATTTGAACCCTAACAAACTCAGCTGGTCAGCAGCAATAAGCAAAATGGAAGGGTCAGAGGGGGCTGAGACCCCATTTGGACCACGTGCAAGATGACTGCATCAGCAAGGAGGGATGCAGAAAGAAAGGAGAACCCACTATGTCATTCCTGACAGCTTCTCACCCCCACAGTGCCTGACTCCACTCACCACTCAAGAGACCTTTAACCCTAAAATAAAACCCCTGTTTATTTAAGGTTGTTGGGGCTGCAGCATCCAGGCACTTAAGCCACAACTTGCTTTTTTCTTCAACTCTGCCTGATATCTTGATCCCAGCACCACCACCACCACCACCACCACCACCACCACCACCACCCCCACCCCCCGCCACTTTGGAAGGGGAGGAGAGATACGATGGGTGCTGGCAAAGAGCTCCAGGCAGGGAGGAAGCAAGGCTCACCAGAGAAATGGAAAAAGAACATGCCCAGATGGAGGTAAAGAAATGGAAATGACAGCGATGTAAGAGGGAGTCAGAGGAGGAAGGAGGAGTGAGAGGAGAGAGAGGCCAAGGAAGTTAGAGTCAACAAATCACTATTTTACAGATCACATTCTCTGGATCAAGTACTGCATCAGGTCTGAAATGCATATTTGCAAATGTGAATGAAAATAAAAGGATGAGTGATCAAATGAACAGATCCTCTGATTCCCATTTGTGAGAAGTGTTGACTCTGTGGCAGTAAATAGTCCAACTCTAACAGACGCGGTCTTGAATGCACTCACTGTCTATCATGTGTTGTATGACCCTCAGGATTTCCGCCCCCACCCTCTCTGTGCCTTGCTTACTTCCAAAACATGATTTGACTGATGGAAGAATAAATGTCAAGGATAATAATAACAATAATTCTTACAAAGTTTCTATGATTTATAAAATACTTTCTCACACATTTTAAAATTTTGAATTGTATAGCAAATCTCTGGCGTTATTGGGTCTGGTATTGTTTTACATAGTTTGAGGAGACCAAGAGAGTTTAGGTAGGTCATCCAAAGACACCAGTTTAAAAAGTGAAAGGTCACAGCTCCCAATCCAGGACTCAGACTACAGATCTTGTGGTCTTGCCAATACTCTGGACTCAGAACAAAAGGAGATGCTGGGAAGAGAAGCAATTCAGAGAAAATAGAAAAGCTTTAGGGGAAATGCTGCCATCCTAAAAAGAAACTTCAGTCAGGAGGGGACAAAGGAGGGTGTCTTCTCCAGGGACAAGTAAACATGTCTCATTGTTTCAGAAGCACAGACCTTAGCCACAAAGAGAAAGCATCCCTTTTTCTAAAAACTGAGTAAGTTGTTCAGTGTCAAAAGTCCAAACACACACACACACACACCACTACAAAGATGAGTCTCCCGACACATGCTATGAGTTGAGCAGATGTAATAACTCTCTCTCTCCATTTTACAAAAGGAACAGGTCAAAGAGAAGTGACTAATCCATTGTCACCCCTTTTTACAAACCAACCAGCGCATCCCTAATCTCTTCACTGCTGCCTGCATCTCCTGGTTCCTCAGGGTGTAGATCACAGGGTTGAGCATGGGAGTCATGACCGTGTGGCTGATGGACACAGCCTTGTCCATGGGGAATGGGGTGAAGGGCCGGGCATAGAGGTAAATGCTTGGAATGAAGATCATAGATACCACGATGATGTGGGTGGTGCAGGTGGAAGCTGCCTTCCTTCTCGCCTGCCCTGGGTGGAACCTCAGCATCACCAGGATGATCAAGTAGGAGATCAGAAGAATAAAGAACCAGATGACATCCAACATCCCACTGTTGGAGATCATGAGGAATTCTAAGAGGGAAGTATCAGTGCAGGCGAGTCTCAACACCTGGGGAACGTCACAGTAGAAGTTATCCAGGATGTTGGGGCCGCAGAAGGGCAGTGGGAGCATCAGAGACAGCTGGATAATGGAATGGATGAAGCCTCCTATCCAGGCTGCCACCACCAGTCCCATGCAGAGTTGAGTGCTCATGATGGTGACATAGTGGAGAGGCCGGGAGATGGCCACCAGACGGTCATAGGCCATCACTGAGAGGAAGAAGACCATGGCTCCTCCCAGGAAGTGGAAGAAGAAGATCTGGGCCATGCATCCCTGGAAGGAGATGGTCTTCTTCTCAGAGAGGAAGTCCACCAGCATCTTGGGTGCAGTGACTGAGGAGAAGCAGAGGTCTATGACAGCCAGATTTCGGAGCAGGAAGTACATGGGTGTGTGGAGCTTGGAGTCTGAGGTCACTGTGCCTATGATGAGGAGGTTTCCCACAAAGGTAGTGATGTAGACAAATAGGAACAGCAGAAACAAGAAGGGCTGAAGCTCCTGAGTCTGTGAGAGCCCCAGGAAGACAAAATCTGACACCCAGGTGAGGTTCTGTGGTTCCATGGTGTCTTCTCCATGCAGCTAAAGAAAATGAAACACAAACAAAGATGCTTGAAGTCACTGCTTGCCCTGTGAGTGCTCAGGGCTGTTTGAGTCCATCTGATGACATTCGCACATGCAGACCAAGACAGCCAGTGCTGCTTTGTCCCTGAAGAGTTCACACATGGGTGCTGGAATACACATTCATGAGATATCTTAAAGTTATCCAGATATACATGTAACTTGCCTTTCAAAGATTGAAACAGTGATAGGAAAACACTGGGAGGCAGGCAGATCTGGAGTCCGTTTCAGATCTTCCATTTCCTTGAGATCAGACTGAGCATCTTACCTGTTTTGTCAGGATCTCAGCTTTCCACATCATTAAAAGGCTTTCCACATCACTAAAAGGCTTTCTTTACAGAATTTTCTGTGGGCTTAAATGGAATGACACATATAAAGTTTCTAGAATGGTGCCTGGCATAATAAACAGTAATCCCTCTGTGAAGACTCCTAGTTTAAAATCATCCTCCCTTCTTCCCGTCTTTAAGATTTTGACACAACATTTAACACATCAGAATGTTAAGACCTTCCATGCATCTTCTTTTCCTCTGCAGTTCAATCATAAGGTCCTAGAGACATGCGTCTTAATTTCACAATTTGTTTGTACCTCTATATGTCCATTCTTGTCATAGTCAGTACTCAGTGAGGATATGATGTTGACTGTAGGGTGGATGTATAATTATAGGATGTCCAAGTCCTTGTGGAGGAACCTCTGGATGCAGCTGGATTCCTGGGTTATCCAATTTCTTCCCACTTCCCAACATAGGTACCCCTTACTTGATAAGGTTCCACAGGACATAGGTGGAGGCCAGAGAGAGATAGGGTAGAGGATGCACTACATTAAGAAGCAGATGATGGATATTGCTTGAAGGTGATTGAGTTCTTCTGAAAGGACATCAACTTTAGAAGATTTACTGAATCTAAGGGTAGAAGAAAAAGGAAGATGTTGAATGAAAAGAACAGGAATCGATGAAGTAAAGGAGATGAAAAGGTGGGAAATGGAGTGATAGAACAGGCAAAGGGTGGGGAAATGGAAATGCTGGGTTGGGCAGAGAATGGGACCATCTGGAGAAGCACATGGAGTGGGAGAGAGAGCAACAGGGTGAGGAGTAAGTGGTTTCCCCACCCCATGTCCTCAGTCTCCCCCATCCTCTCCCTGGGCACAATCTATTTTCTTTCTTATTTTCTTTTTTTGGTGGGGGTACCAGGGATTGAACTTAGGGGCACTTGGCCACTGAGCCACATCCCTAGTCCTAATTATATTGTATTTAGAGACAGGGTCTCACTGAGTTGCTTAGCGCCTTGCCCTTGCTGAGGCTGGCTTTGAACTCTCGATCCTCCTGCCTCAGCCTCTGAGCCACTGGGATTACAGGTGTGCACCACTGGGCCTGACTACAATCTATTTTCTTTTGGAGATAATTGTCTTCTCATCCTTCACTTCCATGTGCATCCACTCCAGTCCTCCTTTTATACAGCTTCCCAGGATACGTTTCTCAGTGCTGATTGGATAATGTCCCTTTCTTATTGTGATCTTCAATGATTATCTAATGTTCACAGCTTAAAACTCAAACTCTTTGAGTTACATAAAATGCTCTGTGGATAGAACTAAGGCAGAAAAGCATACCTTCACATGTGCATGCAACTCCCTCTCAGAATTTCATACAGAGCAATAAAATATTTCCTCCATATACCTTTCTAATCAGCATCCCTGTCACCCAGGAACCGATTATTGCTTAATGAATTCATAGTTCCTACAAATGCCATCTGTTTGGTTGTTACCATATCTTTAGTAATAATTCCTGTTTCCTTAAATGCCTTTTGCGGTCTTCTCAACCTAAAAGCACTGAGCTATCACCTCTTTGGCTCCTTCCCCCATTTCTCCCTTACAGAATTCATTATTCCTTCCTTTGAGTTCCAATGATACTTTACAAATACCACCATTTTAGCACTTACAATCTTTTCCTGTTGCCTGTCTTAACTAGATTAGAAATTCAATAACATAGTAGGTCCAGCATCTATGGCAACAACTCTCTGATTTAGTAGTTACTCAAAAAACGTTTACCAGCTTAATGTATTAGCAGGTAACTGTGTGACATTGTGACATTGTTACATGTGCCTATGTGGAGAATTTCATAGTGATTTTCCTCATCCTTTTTGTCCATTGCTCTCAGCATCTTCCTTTTAAATCACAAAGCCAATTGCATGTTTGGTTGTGTTCATGGTAACCTGGAGCATCGTTTTTAAGAACACCTTCTACCTGCTGTACTTTCTGGTTCTCTCCTGACACAGTAGAGTCACTCACATCAAGTCTATGTCACTTGTTTCTTACTCCCACCCTCCAGCAGATGTTGCGAGATCCTTCTTACAGTGGACCTATGTGCAGGTGAGCGAACTCTGTCCTCTCACCTTCCTTCAGCCCAGAATGGGACTTCAGGTCTTACATCTTCCTGGAGATCCTGTGCTGCAGCTCCAGCTTCCCAGCCCCTGTCCATTCCTCATGTGTACTACCAACCGTGAGGCCCTAGAGGAAGTGGTAATAACCTTGGGAAAAACTATCGGACAGGGCTCAGGAATCAGAGCTGGGCTAATTACCACTGGGGCCAAGGGAGTAATGGGAGTTGTTAAAAAGTTTCTATAGGTCTCAAAACACATACTCTTTGAAAGGTCTTCCTTGGGGACCCAAAGTACCAAGAACATTGGAAATGTTAGAGATTTTTAGAATGTGGGATTTGCAGGAAAACAGCCAGAAGGATGAGGCGATCTTCAAAAGAAAGGGATTCTCTGGGAGTTTTAGCAGAATCTACTTTTTAGATCATTGATTCTTACTCTTGAAATAATCACCTGAAAGGTGGGTTAAAAGACAGACTGGTGTGCCCAGACCAGACTTTCTCATTTGGCAGGTCAGGGGTAAGGCCAAGAATCCTACAAATCCAAGGCATTTGTAACATTTTCTGTTAATACTGGTGCACCTGTTTCAGGGACCAGACATTGAGAACCACTGACTTGTTCATCAATATGATAGACAGTTCTCTCATGGCTTTGTCAAGCTAACTCGTTTGATTTTCCTTTCTTCTCTTTATTCTTCTTTTAAACTGAATTGATCTTTTCTTAGGCAGTCATAGGTGGAAATTGTATACTGCAACAGAAACTTAATATCCCATAAATCATGTCCTTCATTTTGCCAACCAGACCACCATGGTCAATTTGCCACTCATATCCAATTCTATTTGTACCAGCTATAAGGTGTTTGCATTCTTCACATGTTAATTATTATCCTCGTTAATATAGTAGTTGGTACAGGAAACCCATAAAAGTTCTTACTATGAAGAATTGATTAAAAAACTCAAATTAACTAGAATTATAAACTTGATGTACTATAAAAATGTGATCTCTTAAGCAGAGTTCTCTTCCAGGTGAGGAAATGAAGATTCTGCCTCTTGATGGAAAGACTCAGAAGATGATATTGTGAGGAAGAGCATGCCGAATAGAAGCTGCGAATGTGGACATCTTGGGAAAATACAGTATGGCACAAACTTGATTTTCAATTTCCAAGAATATTTTCTCTTTCTCTGAGTGTATCTTTGTGAAATGCAATCTTATTTTGTAAATCTTGTTTTGTTAATGCTTTTTAAAGTTTCCTTTTCTATGTCTTTTTTTTTTTTTTGAACCGGGGATTGAACTCAGGGGCACTCGGCCACTGAACCACATCCCCAGCCCTATATTTGTATTTTATTTAGAGACAGGGTCTCACTGAGTTGCTTAGGGCCTCGCTAAGTTGCTGAGGCTGGCAATCCTCCTGCCTCAGCCTCCCAAGTGCTGGGATTACAGGCTTGCGCCACTGCACCTGGCCTTTTCTATGTCTTGACTGTATTCCATAACCTGGTTGTGATATGATACTCTAGTTTTGCAAGATATATCTGTCTTAGCTTGTTTGGGCCGCTACAATGGCACACCATACACTCTGTGGCAACAGAAATTTATCTCTTATAGTTCTGGAGCCTGGGATATCTGAAATCATGGTACCAGCATATCAGCCGTCTCATGAAGGTTGGCTTCTGGCTTACAGACGGCTGACTTCACCCTGTGTCCTCATGTAGTGGAGGGAAGAGAGAGCTCTCCAGGGTCTCTCTTATAAGGGCACTAATCCCATTCACCAGGGCTCCACCCTCATATTCTAATCACCAATCAAAGGCCCCACTCCCGAACACCATTCCACGGGGAATTATGTTTCAACGTGTGAATTTGGGGGGATACCTTCAGCCTGTAATTGTTACCATCAAAGCAAACTGAATCAAGTATACATGAAAACTGTATGTTATTTCTTACAACTTCAGGTGAATTTACAATTATTTTTAAATGCAAGTTAATTAAAAACTTTTTTAAAGTTTTCTTCTTTTTCTTAAATTATCTTTGTTTTCTTATAGTTCCTTTTTTCAGTTTCTTGGGTTTTAAAAATTTGTTTTAGTGTCTTTTATGTTGGAAATTTTCTTCATCTGTCTGGCAGTCTCTGGCTAACATTTAAAATTCAACCTGAAAATGCGAACTGGAAGCACTGCATGCATGATCAGGGCTGAGAACCTGTGGGTCTCTCGAAGGCTGATCAGGTCCATTGTTTTACCAAAGATCCCCAAATGCCAATTTGGAAAGATGTCCTGGAACTGTTTAGTATCTCTAAATAGAATCCGGCTGGGTTTTCTGTAAGGGCTCAGATATTGGAGTTCTGCATTGGGGTGAGGGATAGAACTAGGAGTGGGGTGTCCTTTTGCATAAGCACTTTCCAGCCCCCGAACCCACTAATCTTACTCATGTAACTTGTTGGCTTTTATTGTCCCTGTACATGACGAGTTTTCGCATTGTCAAGGTTTTCTCTTCCAGCCCATTGTATGTCTTCCTGCTGCCAAAGGCTTAAAACCATCTGGTGGACTCTGTTGTTTGCCATTCACAATCCTCGGTCCTCTCTGCTGACTGAAATCACCAGATATTCACCTCTGTATTTCCCTTTGCAGACTGGGGTGACCATATGATAATGCTGACCAACTAGTTCATGTAAGAATTCTACTCTAGGAAATTTTTCTCTCCCAATAAAAAGAAAAAAGTACATAGGTGCTTTTCTTCTTTCTTTTTATTGAATCAATTTAATTTAATTTTAATTTATGTGAAACTGGGGATTGAACCCAGGGCCTTGTGTATGCTAGACAAGCACATTGCCACTGAGTTATACCCCCAGCTTTCTGAATTAATTTTAATATAAATAGTTGATGCCTGAAGCTTTGGCAGGCATATTGCCATCATGGGGGGAAAGGTAAGGAATTGCAGAACAGCCTGCTCACAGCCCTGACATTTTGGGGCAACTAAATTAACCAACTTGAAATTTCATATCTTCTAGTTTTGTATTTGAATGAAATAATAATTTTCTTATTATCGAATCTACTGTCATTTTATTATTCTGTTATTTGCTGCCCAAACATCTTATTGACCTATATTTCAAAGGACATAGACATTATATTCAAAAGAACGCACATCACATGGTAAACATCACATTTTAAGAGAGAGATGTTGTTGTACAAGAGCAAATGACAGAAGGCTTGACCACGATGGTGGAGTCAGGAAACTAATGAGAATGGGAACAGTTGAAAAAATGCAGATATTGCATCTGGAGAACAGATAGTTTGGAGGATGTGAAAATATCATCAGATATTTTTAATATTTTAATGCGAATGAAAAACCTGCCCCCAGAGATCACACAAAATCCTCTTCCCTCGGTGCTCATTTCCAAAGTCTGGCTGTGAATACAGAGAAATGTGGGAAATGGAAAAGGAATAGAAGTGAAGGAAGAGAGTAAATTCATAAGTTTATGGCTTAGAGAGAAACCAAGAAGAGCCCAAGACTTTTATTTCTTGGATGGAATGATTGTTGGGAAGGAAGTAGGAACAAAAAGTCTTCTGTATTATTTTCTTAACTTTGGCTTAATATTATACTGAGACTTTCACAAAATGATGCATACCCCAAAGGAAATAGAATAAATAGACAGAAATAAAGAGAAATCAAAAGTCAATTCTGCAACTGACAGAAGGAAAGAGCAATAAGGAGGAAAAAGTGAAATGTCTGTCAATATCAGATAATGTTCAAGGTATTTGGAGAATTTAAAATGAACAATATTTATATTATGACTTAAATATGAGGTGTCCCCAAAAAACTCAGGTGTGAGACAATGCAAGAATTTGGAAGGGTGAAATGATTAGACCATGAGAGGTACAACCTAATCAGTGGGTTAATGCACTGATATGGATTAACTAGGTGCTAATGATAGACAGGTAGGGTATGGCTGGAGCAAGGTCACTGAGGTATGCCTTTGGGATTTCTGTTCTGTTCTTGGTGAGGGGAGAGTCTCTCTCTCTCTCTCTCTCTCTCTCTCTCTCTCTCTCTCTCTCTTTCTCTCTCATCTATCTATCTACCTATCTTTTTCTCCCTCCTTCCTCCCTCCTCCCTCCTCCCTCTCTTTCTCTTCTCTGTTTCCTGGTTGCCATGTCCTGGGCTGCTTTCCTCTGTCATACCCTTCCATCATGATGTTCTGCTTCATCTTGATCCCAGAGCCATGAAGTCAGATGATCATAGACTGAACCTCTGAAACCATGAGTCAAAATAAACTTTCCCTCCTCTAAGTTATTCTTGTTGAGTATTTTGATCAGAGCAACGCAAAAACTGACAAAAACAGCAATTGGTACTGAGAAGTGGGGTCTTTGCTGTGACTAACCTGACAATGTAACTCAGAAGCTGTTGGAACTGGCTTGCACAGGAGAGGAATTTTTGAAAAGTTTAGAGATGCAAGCTGGAAAATCTTTAGAATATTGTAAGTGGAGCTTAGTGGACAATTCTTGTGGGGGCTCAGAAGACCAGAATGCTGATAGGACTGTGGACAATAAAGACTGGACTCATGAGGCTTCAGAGGATGACTCTATTAAAAATTGGAGTAGAGGACATTCATGTTACATTCTGGAAAAGAAGTTATCCACATTTCCCCCATGTTCTTGATTTTCTGTGATGCTGAATTTAGAAGTGATGGACTAACTAATGTAGTGGCGGAAATTTCATGGAAGAACAATGTTCAGGTGGTGGCATAGATATTGTTATCATAATTAGGAGCAGAAAGCAAAAGCAGAAAGATTTGAAAAACTTGCTGTTTGGCCAGAAAAACACAAGTAAAACTGGGCTTGTGGTTGTTAAAGAGATTACAGCCACTAAAGGTTTGCTAAATACTTTGAAGAGAACAATAGGAAACATGGTTTGAGGACATCTCAGGAATTGGCCAGACCATACTCAGAACAGGCTCAAGGGTGTAAAAGTAAAAATTCCGTTGAGAAGAAACCATGGGGGCACCCTGCTTGCACAAGGCAAGGAGTGGGGGATGGGGAAGACCTGGATATTGTTTCACTGTGCTTAGTCACTCAGACACTCAGAGGCTGCTACAGCCATGTTCCCAGGAGATTTGACTAGTGCTCAAGGTGGTGGCAAACATCCACATAGTGGTTGACATCAACCATATAGTGCTAATTCTGAAGGAATGCAGAACACTAGAGTCAAGGAGTCATGGAGCTTTCCACCAAGATTTCAAAGGAAGTTCTGGGAAGCCAGGCAAAGTACAGCAGGATTAAAATCCCCGGTACATGAAGATGCAAGAAGATAGCTGAAGCTGCAGTGGAGACCCCCAAGATTAAGAAATGCCAGTTCTGTGGAACATCTGCTGATGAAAGCTGCAGGAATCAAGTCCAGACAAGCCAATATAGAGGCCATGTGTGCTTCATCCAGCAAGACCATAGGGGCAGAGCCACACAAGAACTTTGGAGAGAATATCACTGTGCCATATGCCCCAGGTGCTGGATGTAAAGCTACAGAACTTGTTTGCCCAGTTGAATTTTGGCCTTGTTTTGGTCCCATCCCTTCTTTCTATGTCACTATTTATCCCTTTTGGAATGGAAATGTTTACTCTGGGCCATTGTATATTGGATATATGTAACTTGCTTTTGATCTTTACAGGGGAAAACATCCAAGAATTTGCCTAGAGTCTCAGATGAGATTTTGGACTTGGAATTTTGGTAACACTGGGCCTGTAAGACTCTGGGGACTCTTGGAAATGGACTAATTGTATTATGCATTGTGAGAAGTGCATGAGTTATTGGGGGCTGGGGCAGAATGCTATGGCTTATGTATGAAGTGTCCCCCAGAAGGTCATGTGTGAGACAATGCAAGAAAGTTTAGGGGGAAAACAATAGGGTTGATAAGAGCCTTAACCTAATCTGTGTATTAATCCACTGATATGGATTGACAGGGTGGTAACTTTAGGCCATCTGGGCATGGCTGGAAGAGGTAGGTCCTTGGTAGGTAGAGCACCCCCCACCTCCTTCCCAGCTGCCACATGGTGATTTCATCTGCCAAGCCCTTTTCCCATGACATTTTGTTTCACCTCTGACCCAGAGTTATGGAGTCTGACAACCATGGACGGCATCTTGGAAACTATGAGCCAAAATATACTTTCCCTCCTCTAAATTGTTCTTGTTGGCATTTGGTCATGCCAACACAAAGCTGAATAAAACAATATGCCCCCTGTCCTCAAAGAGATCTCATTCTAGTGTGGGAAGTTTAGGAGAAAGGCAAAGCACACATGGGGTATAGCCTTGGAACTAGAATCACTAACCCACATTATGAACTTTGATAGCCGCGGTCCTGCATTCTTTGGCCTTTGTTCCCCAACCATGTTATGCCATCCTCTTCTCCACCACACCATCCAAATGAAGGAAATACTGTCTTGGACATGTCTTGGTCTGTTGTACTGCTACCAGAAATATCTGAGACTCAGTAATTTATTAAGAACAGAAATTTATTTTCTCACAGCTCTGGAGGGTGAGAAGATCAAGATCAATACTCTGGCAGGTTTGGTTGTCTGGAGAGGACTTCTCTTTGCTTCCAAGTTGGTGTCTTCTTGCTGCAACCCCTGGAGGGAAGGAATGCCGTTTCCTCACATGGTTAAAAAAAAGACAGGGGCTGGGGTTGTGGCTCAGTGGTAGAGCACTTGCCTAGCATGCATGAGGCACAGGGCTCAAGTCTCAGCACCACATATAAATAAATAAAGGTCCATTGACAACTACAAAAATATTAAAAAACAAAACAAAACAAAACAAAACAAAACAAAGGACAACCAATCCTATTCACAAGGGAGGAACCCTGATGGCTTAATCTCCTCCAAAGTCTCCACCTCTTAATATTGGCCAATTGTCTTAAACCCGTTTTCTGCTGCCATAACAAAACACCACAGACAAAGTAAATTATAAAGAAAAAAATTTATCTGTTCTTCATAGTTCTGGAGGTTGGGAAGTTTTGTATCAAGTTGCCAGAATTGTATGAGGGCTGTCTTGCTGTGTGATGACGTGGCAGAGGGCATTACATAGAGAAAAGTGGTAGTACTAGAAATCAAGTCACTCTTCCTGATTTTATAAAGCCACTAAAGTGGCTAAGTACCAAAAAAGCTACTCTTCCAAATACCTCCAACATTTGGGTATTAAATTTCCAACTCATGAAATTTGGGGAAATACATTCAAACCATAGCAGGTAGGTAACATGTTTTGAAGACTATCCAGGAAGTATTTAGCAGAGAAGGGACAAAAGCAAAGGGAATATGCCATTACAGGAAATACTTGGACCATGTTAAAATTCAGAGCACTAAAAAAAAAGGTCAGTGCACTGCTGGGCATGGTAATGCATACCTGTGATCTCAGCATCTTAGGAGGCCGAGGCAGGAGGATCACAAGTTCAGAGCCAGCCTCAGCAACTTAGTGAGGCACTGAGCAACTTAGTGAGATCCTGTCTCAAAAGAAAAAAATAAAAAAGGGCTGGGGATATGGCTCAGTGGTTAAGCACACCTGGATTCAATCCTTTGGAAGGAAGAAAGGCAGGAAGGCAGGAAGGGGAAAGGGAAGGGGAGAGGAGGGGAGAGGAGGGGAGGGGAGGAGAGGGAAAAGAAAGGAAAAGAAGTCAGACTATTTCCTAAATACCACAGTGGGTAATGAGTTGGGGAGACAGGAGCAGAAAAGAACATGATTGCCCTGGAGTTAAGACAAAGCGGTTGATCATTCATCAGACATTCATCTATAGATGAGGAACTCTCTAGGTTTTACATTGTGGTCATGGGAGAGTCTGAGTTTCAAATACCATCCATGTCTTCTGGTCCTAAACTTGAAGTCAGAGGAGCAAAGTTTTTCTCCTTACTCGCTGCTCACCTTTGAACAAGTCACGACTGAATTTTCTCATTTTTAAAACTCTTTAATGTAATATAATGATACATCCACTGTCAATTTTTATGAAAAAAAAAAAAAAGATTAAAGTGTGAAAGTGCCTGACCTAGTACACAACACAGGAGGAGGTTTTTAAGAAATATATTTATTTTATCAGTGTAATCTGATTTGTGGTACTTTATAAAGACTTGCTGGCATTTTTCACATGAGATAGCAGAAGTTCAGAGAGAGGATTTGTCTTTGAAGTCAACCTACTTAAAGTTCACTCTTTGCTACAAATCACTAGGCGTTTGCCTAGTCTCTTCATGGCTGACTGCATCTCCTGGTTCCTCAGGGTATAGATCATGGGGTTGAGCATGGGGGTCATTACTGTGTAGCTGATGGACACAGCCTTGTCCAAGGGGAAGGGTGTGAAGGGCCGGGAGTAGATATAGATACAGGGGATGAATATCATAGAAACCACAATGATGTGGGTGGTGCAGGTGGAAGCCGCCTTCCTCCTCGCCTGCCCGGAGTGGGACCTTAGCATCACCAGGATGACCGTGTAAGAGATGAGGAGGAGGAGGAACCAGATGAGAACCAGCATTCCACTGTTGGAGATCATGAGGAGCTCCAGGAGGGATGTGTCTGTGCAGGCAAGTCTCAATACTTGGGGAACATCACAGTAGAAATTATCTAGGACATTGGGGCCACAGTAAGGCAATGGGAGCATTAGAACCAACTGGACAATGGAGTGGACAAAGCCCCCTACCCAGGCAGCCACCACCAGCCCCACACACAGTCGAGTGTTCATGATGGTTATGTAGTGGAGGGGCCGGGAGATGGCTATATATCGATCATAGGCCATCACTGAGAGAAAGAAGACGGTCCCACCTCCCAAGAGGTGGAAGAAGAAGATCTGGGCCATGCATCCCTGGTAGGAGATGGTCTTGGTCTCATGGAAAAAGTCCACTAGCATCTTCGGGCAAGTGACTGTAGAATAGCAGAGGTCAATGACAGCCAGATTTCGGAGCAGAAAATACATAGGCATGTGGAGCCTGGGGTCAAAAGTCACTGTAACCATGATAAGGATGTTTCCCACAACAGTGGTGATGTAGACAAATAGGAACACCAGGAACAGGAATTTCTGGAGCTCCCGGGTCTGTGAGAACCCTAAGAGGACAAACTCTGACACCCACGTGGTGTTCTGTGGTTCCATGGTCTTCTCCATGTGCCTAGAGAGAGGCAAAGCAAAAAAATAATAAAATAATAAAAAAAATTCAACCATTTCTCTTTGGAGGGTCAGGTCTGAGCTGATCAAAGTCGTTGTTGAGGCTGGGCGTGATGGCGCACGCCTGTAATCCAAGCGACTTGGGAGGCTGAGTCAGGAGGGTCTCGAGTTCAAAGCCAGCCTCAGCAACTTAGTGAGGCCCTAAGCAACTCAGTGAGACCCTAAGCAACTCAGTGAGACCCTGTCTATAAATAAAATACAAAATAGGGCTGGGAATGTGACTCAGTGGCCGAGTGTCCCTGAGTTCAATCCCTGGTTCCAAAAAAAAAAAAAAAAGTCGTTGTTGAGTGCCATTCTGAGATGCAGCTTAGGAGAGCCTTCCATGAGGATAAATACATATTCAAAGCTCCCAGATCTGTTGTCCTGACCACACCCTAGCATACATCACAGGCATTTGCAGTTAAGTTTTTCCCCCTTTGGACTGTGCTGTCCTCTCCACAGGTTGGTCTGATTCCTTCCTATCAGCTGTGCCCAACGTAGTGCCTCTGAATCACAGGTGCCACAAATCTATGTGAATCAATTAATAAACGGACAAACGCATTAGCAAGTACCCATGACCACGAACCTCATCCACCTGAGTGCATAAATCTTGAGAGGATGTGAAGCAGAGATCAATCAACCTCATGGCAGAAGTTTGAGGGGATGCATGGGGTTCATTGTTGAAGGAGGAGAGGAGTGTGTAAGAAGAAATCGTCACCTACAAATTCAAAAGTAAACGTGAAGAAAAGCAAACAGGTGATGTTGGGATAGTGAAGCTGGGAGGATGAGCAGTCCTCAAACTTTTCCATGTACTTCACTAATGGCATTTGTTGCCATAGGTCATCTGCAGGAATAAATCAAGCACAGGACAAACATACATTTTCCCTGAACTCCCATATCTTATATTGGAAATTTTATGCACATTTTCTATAATATACATATTGTTATTGCTAGACAGTTTGGGGAAGTTTTTTTAAAAAAATTTAAGAAGTACTGTGATTTGCAAAACTTTGGCAATACCAAGGTGTTAATAGAAAGTAGAGGATGGGGAGAAACATTTTCTTTAGTTCAGTAAATGAAAATTCTAGAAGACATTCAGTTGGAAAATAAACTGAGTTATTTGGTGGTAAATAATTTTTCTCCTTGGGTTATACTTTTCCAGAACTGTTTTCTCTTAATTGTTCAAGAAAATTTGCCTTGAACCCTGTGCTGCTGAGACAATAGAACATAAATAGATCTCTCTTCCCTGATACCCACCTGATACATGGGAGGGGAAGTAGCATTTGCATTGATATTCTTACAAGGGAGTTGAATGAATATATGAGAAAAGATCTCAACCGATCTCTATAGACAAATATGAAACAGAATTGTCTCTAAAATTATCCACAAGGGATTACAAAACCAAAAATATTGTCATGTTTTTTTTATCATATAAAATTTATATGTATCCTCAAACACTTGTGTAAAAATGACGATCCAGGAGGACGCACTCTGTTGATTCAGTACCATAACCTACTTTCAGCACTGAACTCTTTGAAAAACATCCCTATGGGCAACTGAGAACCTCTGCAAATTCTTCAGTGGGAAATAGTGTGATGAAAAAGGGTTAGGATAGGCTCGTTCCAGCACACCAGGGCAGGAAGCACTGAGACGGCAAGAGTGGGCAGACCCTTCTTGAGGCAGTATAGCAGCAACCCGGACAGAGGGCAATGCACTTTCTTGACTGGCTTGCATCCTTGCCTGACCACATGGTATCAATGGAAGACTTGGAAGGTGGCAGCTTCAACAGTATGACTTGGTCTCTCTGAGACAGTCCCTGTCCTCTGACCCTACACCCCCAACCCTCACCCTCCCCTTGATCACTGACTTCTGAAATGCCAAGAACATACTTCATTATTTTTTCTTATGCCCTCTATCCCTATTAAGAGTATGACTGCTAGGCATAGTGGCACACACCTATAATCCCAGCAGCTGGGGAGGCTGAGGCAGGAAGATTGCGAGTTCAGAGCCAGCCTCAGCAAAAGTGAGGCACTAAGAAACTCAGTGAGACCCTGTCTCTAAATAAAATACAAAATAGGGCTGGGGATGTGGCTCAGTGGCCCAGTGCCCCTGAGTTCAATCCCTGATACCCCCCAAGAAGTAGGGAGTGGTTGGGATGTATCTCAGTGGTAGAATACCCCTGGATTCAATCTCCAATAATGCCAAAAAAAAGGTGGGGGCTGTGAAAGTGGAGGAGTGTGTGCAGCACAACTGCAAATTGTTACAAATGTCTGGAAAATGGTGATAGGTACATTAAAATTCAACACTAGCCAGGAGTTGTAGCACATGATTGTGGTCCTAGAGACTTGGGAGGCTGAGACAGGAGGATCACAAGTTTGAGGCCAATCTCAGCAACTTAGTAAATCCCTAAGCAACTGAGCAAGGTCCTGTCCCAAAATAAAAATAAATAAATAAAAAGAGCTGGGGATGTAGCTCAGTGGTTAAGTACCCCTGGGTTCAATCATGTTACCAAAAAAAGTAAAAAGAAAATTCAGTACACTACTCTTTCTACTTGGTGGGTGTATAAGTATTTCCATGGTAGACATAACATGAAAAGTCATGGATATTCTCATTTTGATCCTGATGTGGAAGGAATGGATATGAAAATAACACAGGAGTGGATTTTATCACCTAGAAATATAAGTGATACAGAACATAATTTTGCAATTCTTATAATTGTATATAAAATTGATTTATAATATGCCTGATATAAGTTTCACAAAACAAATGAAAAATTATACCATCATTACCATCACCCCACTCCCAGGTACCAGGTAGCACTCTCAGCTCTGTCAGCAATTTACCTACTAGTATAAATGAATTTCCATTCATTCCTGAGAGCCAATTATGATATTGAGAAATGTGATAGACATGAAGTCCTGATGCTAGAAGATGCACCAAACTTGTGAAATATTGAATGATTCAAACTTATCTTTTAAAAAAATGTTCATGGCTTATTATTACCTATGGAAAAAGAATTCAAATAACTCAAATTCATCAATCATTCAGGATGTTAAATCAAAATATAATAAGGGGCAATTCACTTCTTGAATTATCACATTGATAAATACTTTTTAAAACTTGTAAACTGAGCACTATGGAGAGTTTAGGGAAATAGTGAATCACAGGTAGCATAACCCTTCTGAAGACAATTTGAAAACATGTACTAAATCCATACATGATTCGTACTCTCTGAGCACTAATTTCTCTCCTGGGCATCTGTTTTAAGAGAGCAAAAACTAATTTTTAAAATGTATGGTTAAAGATGTTCATCACAGCATTATTGTAGTATTTATAAGCTAGAACAATGCAAACGCACAACTATAAGACATTGGTGCTTGTGAAATACTAGTTAGCAATAAATGGGTGCCCTAAAAATACATTGAATTATATAGGATTTTGTTTTACCATGTAGTGCTGTTGTTATAAACAAAGAATTACCAAACATTTGTTAAAGTACGTTATGTTTTACATGCTATGTATCCTTTATATGTTATAAAGGCAGAAGGAAAAAAAGAAAAATCAAAACGTCAACAGTGGTTACATCTGGCTGATGGAACTGATTAAAACCATATTTTCCTCCTTTGCAATTCTTTACATTTCTCATATTTTATAAATAGTCATAAAGTTTTAATGAAATTCAAAAGAAGTGCTACAATCAAACCAAAAGGGAAAAAAGATAAGGGCTGAAGAGCTTCCCAGAGTTGCTCAGCTCCAGCACTGTCAAGGGCCAAAGACAACCCAGGAGTGGAAGGTGCGGATTTCAGGGACGAGGAACCCTCAGACCGCTGAGGAGTGCAGAGGGGAAAGAGAGGAGAGGAGAGGTGCAAGTGGTGGGAGAGGGAACGTTCCCCCATGGATGGAAGGAAGCACTGCAGGACCACCTGGTTCCCTCCCTCCTGATCATCAGTTCTCCGACACAGTTTCTGGGTCTCTTTAACGGTATGTCTCTTGGCAGCCGTGGGTCCTTTCTTCTCCACATCCTTGCACCATGTGGGCCTGGGAGCTGTCTGTCAATATCCTTCTGCAATCATCCTCATTCCTTCTCTATCCCAACCCCACATTCCTCCCGGGCTCTATTTCTGTCTCCTATCTCCTGACCCAGCTGGGCTTCTCCCTTGCACTCTGCATGTGTTGCCACCAAGGCTATTAGTTCTTTCTCCCACCTGACTGGTTGCTATGGGCTTCCAAGTGCCCGCCTGCCTCTAGGTTGTGCTCCATTTTAATCCACACCGTGCAATACAGTGCATATGCAAACTTCCTAAAACGCACCTTCCCCCTTTAGTTCAAAATGCTTTCAAAATTTTCCAAGGCTAATTAGTATCAATGGGAAAGGGCTCACATTTAGATGGGTTTTTAGGGGCTTCCTCAAAACGTGCCTCCTCCCTTTCTTTCTAGACCTTTCTTCCACTTACTAGAAATCATCTACTGTTGTAGAATAAGTAATTGTCATCATAGTAAACATTTATTGTTTACTATGTGCCATAATGAACATTTTAATTATTATCCTATTTAATTCTCATATATTAGCCTCATGCCTATATAGTAGAGTACATGAATAATTCATATACATTCATACATATAAGAACTGAAGCTTAGCCAGTAACAGTGACTCATGCCTGTAATCCCAGCAGCTTGGGAGGCTAAGGAAGGAGGATCATGAGTTCAAAGCCAGTCTCAGCAACAGCAAGGGGCTAAGCAGCTCAGTGAGACCCTGTTTCAAAATAAAATACAAAATGGGGCTGGGGATGTGGCTCAGTGGTTGAGTGCCCCTGAGTTCAATCCCTGGTAACCCCACCACCAAAAAAAACCCCAAAAACCTGAGGCCTAAAGAGGTTATATAACTGCCCCAGATCACACCGAGAGTAGCAGAGTGGGCATTCTAAGCCAGGTCTGACCAGCCCACTCCCACCACCATTCTCTTCTTCCTTTCTCCCCTCTAAGACTCCTCCACCTCAACCAACCTGATCTCCTCCTTGGTTCCTCTGTCTTAGTGCTTTTCACAAGTCAGGGCCCTGCCCCACCTGAATTTCCTTTCAGTCCTGATCACCTTTCTGAATTCTACCCCTCTTTCTTAAAATTTTATTTTATTGGTTCTTAGTTATATGTGATAGTAGAATTCATTCTGATAAAATCATACAAGAATAGGATACATCCTATTCTTGTGGGTGGGCACGATGGTGGGGTTCACTTAGGTAATTCCATATGTGTACACAGGAAAATGATGTTACATTCATGCTACTGTCTCTCCTCTTTGGAGGGTAAAGGGTAGTCAGCTCTTCTATAACATCGACATGTGCTGGCGGTTTTCCATGCTGATGGCCCTATCACCTCACATGTGTTGTGATTTCCCTGCAAGTCCAGTAAGTTGAGTGTGATTCAGTGCAGTGCCTAGAGCACACAGAGCCTTTCTCTAGATGGTTCCAAAATGAATGCTTGATTATCTGATGGTGGATTGAGTGCTGTGATGAGCCAGACCACTGAGAGTGAGAAGAGAGGAGACCCTGGATCAAGGAGTGCAGTTCAAGAAACTCGGAGGAGAATCCAAGAATCCTACTTTCTAACATGACCAGATTTGTGAACCTACAAGCATCATCTTAGCATAGTCAGCACCCTTTCCACAAACTTGCAAGAATCTTTGAGAATGCTTCCTCCACCTACATGCACACAGAGTAGATTTAGAGGGATTCTAGAGAGGAAAGGAAATAAAGAGATATAGGGGAAGGACACGGGTGTGTGGGGAAAGGGAAGGATTCCAGACTCCCTTCTGTTGTTCCTCAGTTATGTCTTTTACCAGTTTCTGCTCTTAGGAATTCAGTCCACATAGTACTAAGAGAGAAGAGAGGAAGAGGAATAAGTGGGCTCCAAAAATAGTAGTGAAGCTACTCTGTGGTCATTTGGGAACGATAACAGGTTTTAATAAACACAGATTTTAAGAACAGGGAGGCTAAGGTGGAGGGGTGAAGCAGGAAGGAACGAAAATCAGGAGTGAGTGGGCAAGGTGGTAGGCAGGAGAAGGAGGAAGGTGGAGAAAGAGAAGAGGATTAAAAAGGAAACTTTAGAGGGTGGGGAGTGTAAGAATAAGCCCTGGTTGTATTTTCTCCTATGGGTGGGAAGAAGCTGCAGTGTGGATGTGGGAGGTGGGGGAGAGAACAGTGCATGTCTATATTCTGCTCTCTCTCTCCCACCTTCTGTCCCAAATTCCACCCAACACATAAACCAATGTAGACAAAAGTCTTAGTTCTAGATTCAAGTAACTCTTCTCCAGAATTCTTGCTCAATTATTTCTTTAAAAAAATTTTGTTGTACATGGACAGAATGTCTTTATTTTATTTATTTTTATGTGGTGCTAAGGATTCAACCCAGTGCCTCACACGTGCTAGGCAGGCACTCTGCCACTGAGCTACAGGCCCAGCCCCCAATGACTTCTTTATACCTTCCCCTCCCCACACTTGTCTCACAATAGGCTTTGGCAGGAGCCTTCTCAGTATTGACTTGACCACGGGAAGGACACTGGAGCCTCACCTACCTCCAGCCCAAAGGGGCCAAGGAGATTTAGAGCCTCCCATCTTTTAGGTCACCCTTCTCCTGCAGCTCCATTCTTCCACTGTCCTCTCTCAGACCAGGAACACATATAGGATTGGCCTTAAGGGAAGGGATATTCCTTGGAGGACATAACTTAGGCTTAATTCTTGAAGTGAAGCTGAGCTCAGACTGCTGAAAGCAAAGGAGCAATGGGAGTTATTAAAAAGTCTGTGAGCAGTTGCGTCAGATGCATATAATCATTGAGAGACTGTCCTGGGGCCAACACTTCAGGAGTACAGATCATAGGACCAAGATGAAGAATAAGGGCCCTGAAGGGATGTGAATTGCCAGGGAGGGTTGCTAGAACCAAATCCCTTGGGATCAGCACCATGGACAGTGCAATGTGTCCCCCTTTTATTGTCCTTGTAGTTGGGAAAGTGATCTACATCCTAGGACAGTCCAGGGCACCCTATCCAGAGAAGCTCTGAAGTCTTTCGCACATACACTTCTCATCCCAAATTTTGAAATGCTCTCCCCACAGCCAGAGTGACCTTTTCAATATAAACTAAGTTCACTTATTCACATACCATAAAAACTATTAAAGTCAGGCATGGTGTCAAGTGCCTGTAATTCCATTGACTCGGGAGGCTGAGAATCACAAGTTCAAAGTCAGCTTCAGCAATTTAGAGAGGCCCTAAGCAACTTAGCGAGGCCTTGCCTCAAAATGAAAAATATGGACTGTGATGTAGCTCAGTGGTAAAACCCAGTGCCAAAGAAATCACTTTAAAATGTACAATTCAATGAGTTTCAGTGTTTTCACAGGCTGGCATAATCACCACTACGATGTAATTCCAGAATAGTTTCGTCACTCATAAAAGAAACGTTGTATCCTTTACAGTCACTTTACATTCTGCTCTCTCCCCTGTTCCTAACAATCAGTAATCTGCTTTTGTGTCTCTATGGATTCACCTTTTCTCAACATTTCATATAAGTGGAAATGGGTTTTTATGCATGTCTTATTTCTTTCACTTGTGTTTTCAGGTTTCGTGTATGCTGTAGCATGTATCAATACTTCATCCTTTTTTCCTCATTTTTATTGATGCACTATAGTTGTACGTAATGATGAAATTCATTGTTACATATTCACAGTACCCCCAATATAACAATATAATTTGGCCAATGTCATTCCCCCGAATTTCCCCTGGTCCCTTTCCTCTCCTCTACTGATCTCCCTCTCATTTCTATGGGGTTCCCCTTCCCCCTCACACACACACATGCCTGCCTATCTGTCTTTCTTCTTCTTCTCCTCCTCCTCCTCCTCCTCCTCCTCCTCCTCCTCCTCCTCCTCCTCCTA